>JBBBDQ010000665.1:2292500-2312500 GCA_037127315.1 Ascarosepion bandense | reverse complement strand
TGCCAGAAAGTAAGTTTAGACATTGACGGTGAGTTAAGTTGTTTGAAAAAAAAGTATTTCCTAACTCAGCTAGAATACTTTGTATTTCTATTTGGAAGTTAATGAAATTATGATGGCAGACATTTGATTTAGTGTTTATTGACCACTACGAAAAAAAAAAGAAGAAAAAGAAAATTACTTCCATTAGGACTTGCTCAGTAAGAATTTTACTTAGAAAAAATTCGATAATGCCATGAATAGATTTTGCTTGCAAATAAAGTCGGATTTGATATGCCATATGTTCTATTGGATTTAGAGAAGCCTTCTGATAAGAAAAAAATCAATTGAAGTATAAAGATTTCGTATTTCTGACAGAAAAACTTCATTATAGGCCACATTTATTTGAAAGAAACAGCAATTGTTGATAATATCGGGTAAAAAATATGCAACACACTTCACCTTTTCAAATTTATTTTTAAAAGATTCTGACGTACATATGAATCTCGTTAGAGAAAAAACCAATTTCAAGATTGCTGGATCAAATTCTTAGTGTGGTTATTATTAAAATTGTAAGATGTCTATTTTTTTGGCCTGTTTTTGTTTAAGGTGCGGAAGGGTGATGTTGCCATTTTCAGTTATATTTTATAAAATAACGATGGCGATGAACGTAGAAGATGACTGAAATCTGCTCAATGCCTATTAAAACAAGTTCGAATTGAAACGACGGTCTATGAGAACATCATGACGAATGAAATGAAGCTTCAAACTTACTTCTATCCATTCAGTCCGTGTATGTAAGCATTTGTCTACCTATGTAAACTGTCTAAGTCTTTTCGTATCTATCTCAATATATATAGGTCTATATATCTAACTACATACATTTATTCCTAGTTATCCCCCTCTCTAGGTCGGTCTAACTCTATATCTATTTATCTATCTATATAAGTCTTGTATTATCTATCTATCTACCTACCTACCTATCTATCTATCTATCTGTGCATTATCTATCGTACTAGCTATATAACTCATTTTGTATCTATCGAACTATATAGTTATGAATCTCACTAGCTACTAGATAACTAAGTCTTTTCATATCTATTTCAATAGTGCATTATTTATTAATATATCTACCGCTAGCTAGCTAGAAAATTTTAGCATGTTATATATCAGCAGTATATACCCCTCGACAGTCACCGAAAGAAATCAATTCAGTGGTAGAGAGTAATGCGTAAATCTCAGAAATGGTAACTGTGATTTATATATATTCCTCTAGACGCTTGTGCAAATTCATTGAAAATGAATAATGCCTTGCTATGATCTTTCACACTTTCCATGATCGCGTATACGTCATCACTTTGCGTTGTTTTTCTATTCCGACCACATTTTTCTTTACGTTTTGGGCCGATATATGCAGTTTGTTTCTTTGCTTTGATGATATGACTGGCAGTTAAAAGGCTGACGCCAATACTATCCACGAATCTCACTGTAAGGCTTTCGAGTTAGTTCTTGCAGCGTTACAATTTTCATACGCCTCCTTCAAGTAACGACCATCGCACACAATGGCTATAAGACAACTGACATTCGAGACAGTAGTGTCTCAGCATGATCAAAATCTGATGCGATCACGGAAGATGATATAATTTTTTTCTAGCCAATCAAATTTTATCATACACCCCTAAAATAGATTCATATTACTGCACACCACTGCAAATGACCTAATCTGAGGAACAATAGGATTCGATTCCATCCTGTACACTTCTTCTTCTTCTTCTATGTGCCCTGTCCCTTCAGGACGTAGACGATCATGGCTCTCCACGTCTCCCTATCCCTTGTGGCTCTTAGTATGTTTGCTCCTGTTGCTCCTGGCAACCCCCGTTCCGTCATCCACCTGATCAGACCCTGCAAAAATGTTCTCCGCTGCCTTCTTCTGTCTCTCCTTCCTTCTATCTGACCAGTCAGTATCAGGTTCTCCAAGCTTTCCTTCCTCATTGCATGTCCCAGGAACTTCAGTTGTCTGCTCCTGATGCTCAGAATCAATTTCCTTTGTGTTGCCATTCTTTCTAACACCTCGACGTTGCTTGTATGCTCAATCCACGATATCCGTAGCATCCTTCTGTAGAACCACATTTCGGCCGCTTCCAGTTTTGTCCTCATTTTCGATGATACTGTCCAGAATTCACTGCCGTATTGAAGACCTGACATCACGTAGCAGTCTAGCACTCTTTTCTTTGTTTCTATTGAGATTTTCCTGTGTGTCAGTATTTTGCTCATCTTCTGGAACGCGTCCTTTGCCATGCCAATTCGCCTTCGGATCTCCGTGTCGCACTTTCCATCTTCTGTTAGAACACTTCCTAGGTACTTAAATTCTTGTACTTGTTTGATTCTGTTATCTCCCACCTGTATTTGGCATTTTGGGTTGTATCTTTTGCTGATGATAATGCACTCAGTTTTCTTAAAATTTATTTGGAGTCCCTTCTTGTCACTCTGCAATGCTACTTTCTGAATGAGGTCTTGTAGTTTCCTTTCCGTGTCCACAATCAGCACTGTATCGTCCGCATACCTTATGCTGTTCAGGTTGTGGCCTCCAATAACAAAGCCTGGCGTGTCATCTAGGGTCCTCAAAATATTCTCGCTGTATAGGTTGAACAAATCCGGTGAAAAGACACATCCTTGTCTTACGCCTTTTTCTATCTTTGTGTATCTACTGAGGTCGTTACCTGTCCGTATGCAGGCCGTTTGCTGCCAGTAGAAATTCTTGATTATTCTTATGTCTTTCCCGAAAATGTCGAGGCTGCCTAGCATCTCCATCAATTCTTTGTGTCGTATTTTGTCGAATGCTTTCGTGTAGTCAATGAAGCATAGGTACATGTCTTTCTTCATTTGTATTGCCCTTTTAGAGAGCATCCTAATCATCAATATGGCGTTACTAGTTCCAGTGTCTTTGACGAACCCGCACTGTTCCTGCCCTATCTCTGGCCTGATTCTGCTTCTTGCTCTATTCATCAGGATTCTGACAATCAGTTTTGTAATGTGACTCACTAAGCTGATGGTTTTGTGTAGTTTGCACTTGTTTGCACCAGGGTTCTTCGGCAGCGCTATAAATATCGACTTGCATAGGTCATCTGGTATTATTCCGCTGCTATAAATTTCGTTTATTATGTCGGTAATCTTTTCTATGCCATATTCTTCTAAGGCTGTCAGCAGCTCTATCACTATGCCATCTGGGCCAGGTGCTTTGTTTCTGTTCATTTCGGCCATTGCAGCTTCCACTTCGGATTTTAGTATTTCCGGTCCATCCATCTCCTTGTGTATTCTCGGTTGTTCTCTCTTGTCGCAAAAGAGATCCTTTATATATTCTTCCCATCGCTGGAGCATTTCCTCTTTGTCTAATATGATTGTCCCTTCCTTGGATTTTATGCATCCTGTTGAGGAACAGGTTTTTTGTCCTGTCAGTTCTCTTATCTCTTTATGCATCTCTGCTTTGTTATTCCTGCTCAGTCTCTCTACTTCTGCGCATTTGTTGTTGAGCCATTCCTCTTTGGTTTGTCTGCATTTGTTCCTTATCTCCCTGTGTATTTTTTTGTACTCTGCTCCGTTTCTTGGCGTTATTTTTTGTCTCCTTTGCATCATGTGGAGGATCTCTTCGGTCATCCACTCGTTTTTTCTTCTGCGTCTAATTTCCTTTGGGGCTATGTTGTTCGCTGAGGTCACCATCGCTTCTTTTAGTGAATCTGATTTTGAGTATCTTTTTCCAATTTGTTCTTCATATTTCTTTCTCACGCTGTTATTGTATTCTTGTATTCTTTCTTCAGGGTTACACACTAGAGGGTTTAAAACTAACTAAATGAAAGAAATTAGAATATAACAGTTGTTTCAATTAATTTGCAGAAGGGTGTAAGTCTTTTCATCTTCCTTTTTCTCTCTCTCTCTGTATATATATATATATATATATATATATATATATATGTGTGTGTGTGTGTAATTAACTATGCATATTAATATCTCGCTCGCAGTCTATGTGTTTATCCACCTATCTAAGCCTATACATACTTCTCTCACTCACTTTCTCTCTCTCTCTCTCTATATATATATATATCATAGCATGTATATATTTATATTCACATCAATCTATATATATATATTATATATATCATAGCATGCATATA
Organism: Ascarosepion bandense; assembly: GCA_037127315.1. Lineage (NCBI taxonomy): Eukaryota > Metazoa > Mollusca > Cephalopoda > Sepiida > Sepiidae > Ascarosepion > Ascarosepion bandense. The sequence goes on along the minus strand of JBBBDQ010000665.1, from coordinate 2,308,355 downwards.
AGTATATTCATATCAATCTATATATATATATATATATATATATATATATATATATATATGCAAACCAATCATAACTGTCTGATTCCACATATAGTTATATTCATATCTATATATCTGTCTATGTATCTATCTGCATATATATCTGTCAATCATGTATCTATCAAAGTATATCCATATGTAGTATTTATCTATCTACCTATCAATGTGTCTATCAAATTTTATTCATATTTACGTATTTAAATTTATTCATATCTAGTAACTGTTTATGTATATACATATCTATCTACAGATACATCTATCTATTTCACTAATATCTTTCTGACTGTCAATCAAGCCTTCTATCAAACTATCTATCTTTTGATTTATCTATGTGCACTGCTTACGACACATATTGCAATCAACATATATCTGCTCATATCTTTTTTCTATCAAGCTATCGGACTTTCTACTTTCGGGCGAAGAGGGAACCCAGACGGGTAATGACTCGTCTGGGGAAAAGCAGACAAGAATTTTTGTCAGAGCTTTTGGGCTAGCCTTTACCCACGTTAATTGGCCTTGTGCCGCAACTATCTTAGACTTCCGCCAGCGTGGGAGGTTGTAAATAATTTGGATCATTGACAATTATTGTTGGACTGTGCTATCTGCGACTCTAACAACTTAACCTTTCTTCTCTTTCTAATTATTGTTATTCTGTCTCATTTGTGTTTGTCATTTGTACTTACAATCCATTTGCACGGATATTGTGCTATAGATATTTCAGCAGACATCATTTGCAATCATACTGCCATTTCGGTGATAAAACATTATCTATCTATCTATCTATCTATCTATCTATCTATCTATCTATCTATCTATCTGTCTGTCTGTCTGTCTGTCTGTCTGTCTGTCTGTCTGTGTATCTATCTATCATATGTATCTATCTATTCATATGTATTTAAATATCAATCTAACTTTATTCATATCAACATTTAGTTATGTACGTCTATATCTATCTATCTATCTATCTATCTATCTATCTATCTATCTATCTATCTATCTATCTATTCATATTTATCCACATTCATATCTATCGACAGAACGATGTATATTTGTCAATTTATATTCATATTTCTATCTATCTCTGTCTATTCATATCTATCTATCTATCTATCTATCTATCTATCTATCTATCTATCTATCTATCTATCTATCTTAACAATAATCTTTAAAGATGTATACAACTAAGTATAACTTACATATGTTCTTTGAAGTTGAATAACAATATCATCTGTCATGTGTAAAATATTATTCGCGAACCCGTGAAAGTTTAAGTAAGCGTATATATTGACAAGATTTTAGCTGCATTATTGAAGTATGTCTTCACATATTCCAAATACGGAAATTGCTTTCTTTATCAACCAAAAAAATATCGATCGACAATTTTTTAACAAAATGCCATACTGATAATATGAAGCAAAACAAGAATGTATCTTATCACACTGAATTTTCAAAAAGCTGAAACGGAAAAATAATAAGATGGAGTAAAAATAGTACTTACGATAAGAAATATTGGAAATAAAAAATATTAAAACAAATGATTCTTATATTTTGACAATTTTCGATAGCATATTATTATAGATAATTCAAGTACGTAAAAATACACTTGGGAAAATATGGAAATTCTGTTCTCTTTCTAGCTATGGATAAATAGTAGGACACACTGCGTCTTCTACAATCAGATGACAACCAATTTAGAAGGACGATTCTTCAAAACCCAAACTATGAGTTAAATAGCGTTACCAACCAGCAATTGGCTACGCGTGTTGAGCATGCGTACACATCTTAAAGACTTGATCAGTCAAAGACTGGTACGTCTTGTGTGATAAGCTACATCAGGCAGCATAACTTATGTTGTGCGATCTCTCCTTTGTATATGATAACGGACTCGGCTGAGTATACATATACTCCTGCCATAGTGAGATACGGCAGCTGCCATAGACTAGACAATATTCGTAGAGATCCGTGCCTGTTACCGGAACTGATACGTAAGTTACCGAGAGATACCTAAGTTACTTAGTGACTGCCGCTTCAGAAGTCAGACTAGCTTTGAGCTAGAATAATATACACGGAAATACTATTTTCAACGACTTCACTTCAAGACTTGTATATATTATTTCTTACTGCCTTCACGTTTGTATATTACGTTCAATATAACCTATTTTCTATCTCCATATCTATTTTGGTTGTTCATTATTTTGTGCAGTTCCTCACCAGGAATCTACAACATCTTATAAACATGATGTTTTGAGGGCTTATAAACCACCTCATAATTGGTGCTGTTGCCTGGTTCATCGTGATCCGGGATGGTAGAACTTGTTAGTGTACCAACTATAGGTAAATAGTGAACTCCAAAACTGGTGCCAAAACATTATGAAATTATAGAAATATACTTTTACAATAAACACAGCAGCAATATAATTAAAAAAACAAACAAACAAACAACAAACAATTACCAGCAATAAATTAAATAAAATGCATATTCTATTCCTACATCACTATCCCCCATATCCTGTCGGCATTAAAACAAAAATCCAGCAGTAAAACGATATAAAATAAACCAAGCAAATGAACGGTTCCTCCAACAAGGGTGAGAGAGTCCTTGATTTCGATTATCGATAAACGTATTGGCTGTTCCGAATATTATCAAATAGGATTTTATAATATATGAGCCCCTTTTTCATGCCACGAGGTAAATTGCATTAATTTTTCTTTTACAAAATATTAATGTGATATTGTTTAGAATCACAGAGCATTGAGAGTAACTAGGAACAAGATGTCGCGGAGAGTTAATACATCCACCTCCTGATAATACAGACAATAAGTTGTGTGCCATAAGTGATACACACTTAGGTGACCATGTCTCGAAAGAGACTAGGTATAATATTTTTCCTCAGTTGGTTGCTATTTCTTTCTGTGGTAGGCTAGTTGCCAACCAAGGCTATAGAACCCAAACAGTCCTGCTACTCATTCCATAGCTGGAGGTAGAAAAAACGGATTAATAGCTTTTCCAAGGTTATTTACGCAAAAGAAATTGCAAACGAATTCAATTAGAATTTGAACTTGGCTCTCTGGTTTCTTATTCCGAGAAAAGCACATCCTAAATTCTGTCAGTTAAGTGCCATACCTGATGCACACATTAGAGCCGTGTTTCGAAAGAAACTGGGCAAAAATATTTTCCCGCGCTATGTTGTCATTACTTTATGTGATTGGCTGGTTGCAAACCAAGGCTATAGAACCTGATCTTTTCTGTTATTTAACCCTTACCTAGAGGCGATACATTAATGCATTTCGCAAAGGTATTTACGCCTGGAAATGCAACGTATTCAAATGGAATTTGAAATCTGCTCTCCGATTTCTTGTTCCGAGCTGATATCTACTGCACCACAACGCGCACTTTAAAGAACACAGCAATTAAGAGAAGAATAACACCTCTCTTTTTTTCTCTGTCTATCTTTCCTTATCACTCTATTCATTTATTTATTCATCTGTATTCTTTCTCTTTTTTTCTAGCTTTCATTTGTCCTACTTTTCCTCCTCTAAATCTTTTTTTTTTCGAATTCCAACTTTTTTGTCTCCAACTTTTCTTCAATATATTATGCAAGTTTCCCGGTCGGAAAGCTTAATCTCATTATTTATTTCTCAATGAGGATTGTTCACGTTTCGTCAAGAATCTGAATAATTAAATAGTAATTATCTGTTCATAGATATCAGATTCATAGTTTAGTCAAAAGTTATAAGTATCGGTAAAGAATCGATCTGACTGTAAATTATTAGGTTGTTTTAAAAATAATAGCGAATTTATTCTTAATGGGAGAAAATTAATTAAATAATAATAATAATAATAATACAAATATGAATAATAATACATAATAAATAATATAAATATAAATAATAATATATAATAAATAATATGAATAATAATATATAATATATAATAAAAAATAATAAAAATAATAAAAAATAATAACAATAATATAAATAATAATATATAATATATAATAATAATATATAATAAATAATATAAATATAAATAATAATATGTAATAAATAATGTAAATAATAATATATAATATATAATAAAAAATAATAAAAATAATAAAAATAATAAAAAATAATATACATAATAATATATAATAAATACTAATAATAATATATAATAAATAATATAAATAATAATATAAATAATAATACATAATAAATAATAATATAAGTATAAATAATAATATATAATATATAATACAAAATAATAAAATAATAAAAAATAATAAAAATAATATAAATAATATATAATATATAATATATAATAATATATAATAAATAATATAAATAATAACACATAATAAATAATAATATAAATATAAATAATAATATATAATGAATAATATAAATAATAATATATGATATATAATAAAAATATAATAAAAATAATAAAAAATAATAAAAATAATATAAATAATAATATATAATAAATAATAATGATATATAATAAATAATATAAATATATATAATAATATATATAAATATAAATATAATATAAATAAAAGTGAATTTATTCTTAATTAGAGAAAATTAATTAAATAACAGTGATTTTATTCTTAATTGGAGAAAATTAATTGTAGAAATGTTGAAATTAGTCAAATTATGTGCCTTTAGCATCTATGTCCCTTTGTCATCGACGGACGAGATTATTTATTTCTCGTGGTAAAGCAGTGATGCAACGAAATCATTGAAAGATGATTCCATTTCTGGTTTGGACCTATTTTAGTTTACCAATTAACATGTGTTTAAGCGCTTAAAAATGAGAATAAGTTGGTGAAACATCAGGGGAATATTGAGGAGGCTGAAAAGTTTCGTATCGTAGCAGAATTGGATTACACCGATACAAGTCTCACTTTTTGCAAGCGTGCATGCATTTCAGCAAGTTGATTGCAGTAAAGCTATTTCCTAAAGCTCTGGTTGGCTTCCAGAAAGCTGTAGGTAATAACATTAACTGAAGACCACCAGTCAGCCAATCAGCCACCGTAATCTTTTGCTAGTCCAACTTTGACTTTGAGAAAAGTTTGGGAGTCTCTTCAAGATCAAATCATTGACCAGATGGTTTACAGTTATCATAATGGATCCACTTTTTATCACAAGTTAGGTGAATGCTGGCCAATATCATTGAAAATGAGGTCAAAACTGAAAGCAGCGGAAATGTGGTTCTACAGAAGGATGCTGCGGATATCGTGGACTGATAATGCAAGCAACGATGAGGTGTTGGAAAGAATGGCAACCAAAAGGAAATTTATACTGAGCATCAGGAAGAGAAAACCGACGTTCCTGGGACACGCAATGAGGAAGGAGGGCTTGGAGAACCTGATACTGACAGGCCAGATAGAAGGAAAAAGAAACAGGGGAAGGCAGCGGATAACATATTTGCAGGGCCTGATCGGGGGTTGCCAGGAGTAACAGGAGCAAACATACTAAGGGCTACAAGGGATAGGGAGACGTGTAGAACCATGATCAACTACGTCCTGATAGGAAAGGGCACATAGAAGAAGAATAATATTCGGCCTAGAGATGGATCATTGACGTTACGCAGAATGAGCATCGGACACTCTTCAAAACCCCCAAGTGCTACATACATTGGCGTCTATGTGTCATCCTTTAACGCTGAAATGACTAAATGCATCCGCAACTTCTACTCCAAAAGTATATATTCTCCTACTTTTGATTGTGGAATTGATTTCTGTTTACTTGCTCTCCTGATAAATATAATCCCCAAAAACTTAAATGCAACATCAATCGCCATTTTGTATTTTTTGAATCCCATTTAATTTTTGACTTTTCCTTAATCCACCATTGACTTTTCCTCAATCTTTCTACTCAGTCTTTTCTCTCAATTTCACTTCGTTTAACATCTGCGCACAAGTTGCATTTCCACTTTGTTTGATATAAAATGATTAAAAAATAAATCGTCCAGAGGAGACTATACTAACATATGTTACTGTTGGTACGTAGTTGAAAATAAGGCAAAAGAGTTCATCCAAGCCATCCCAGTGAAATTCTGCGTGAGAAATGACTCAGAATCTTAGCTCACTGGTGCCCCTATACATAAACTAACTTGAGTCACAAGATTAGCTACTAGGTCCCACCCTTTTACTGTGTGTGACACTATCTCCCGCGGGGATACTTTGCTTGGTTTAATACAGCGGAGAGAGAGAAATTGATATTAGTAATATTATTAGTTATGCTTTATTTGTAATACGCGATGTGAGCTTATTAAAAATAATTTTAATACTATCAAATACTTGTAAAATGTGGGGAATAGAAAAATTAACTATTTTAATACTATCAGGAACTTCTAAAATCCGGGGAATATAAAATTTATCTATTTTTTAGGAAAGAAAATAGAAAAATATAATTTTTCTTCTTTCGTGTTCAAAGCGGATATTTTTAGTTAAAGCTAAAAAATTCATAACCAAAGCAAGTGTCAGTATTATTTGATGGGATCAGGCGGGGTTAAAGTCCCTCAACAGATTTTTCTGGGAAACAGAAATCTGTGAGAAATTGGTAAAATCGGAATACATTTTGAGCTGGCGATATCTCATTCGTAAAGATAACCCCTTCCGCAAATCGAGTGGCCGGAAAACGATTTCATTGGTCGAAGATTTCAAGCCGGCTGGATTCCCAGAGAGGATTGAAAATGGTTATAAAAGCCCGGACTCGTCGAGAAAAATCAGTTATTCAGTTGCTTTTCAGTTAGTTGCTTTTAAGTTAGCTGAGTAGCTATCAGTTGAAATGTAAGAACTGTGGAAAAATGTTCCCAACCGGGGAGCCATGACAGACGGCTGGTCGCCCACCATAGAACTTATGGCTAAAGAGTTAATTTCGAATGAAACCTGCCGCAGATTGACTAAAGGAATTAATTTGGAATAATGCGCCCTCGATATGAATCCCGAAATCGAAAATTCTGATTCTTCGTTCGCTCTAATTCATTAAACTCCGTCAAGTTCCGACTAGAATCCGAAATAATTTTTTTTTTAACATCACCTAAAAGAAAAAAACGGACAGCTCACATTTTAGAGAATACGTATTAGATTTTATCAAAAATTTGAAGACACCGAAGTTAAGCAACGTTGAGCCTGGTCAGTACTTAGATGGGTGACCGCTTCGGAATACCAGGTGCTGTAAGCGTATAGTGACGGATGTGCGTTGTGGTGCAGTGGATATCGGCTCGGAAAGAGAAATCGGTGAACCGAGTTCGAATTCCAGTTGAATACCCTGCATTCACTTAAGCACTGGTACCCTTGGGAAAGGTATTAGTCCGTCCATTACCTCCAGTTATGGGTTAAATAACAAGGGTAGGACTTGGGGACCCTGCTCTTAAAAACAAATCCCAATGAATCGTGAAAAGAAAAATGTTGTAAAAATAAAATAACCTTATCCAAAATCACTGGTTATGACCTTAAAATGATCCCATAAGGATTGATAGGTCGTTAAGCCTCCAAAACAAAAAAACAAACAAAGAAACAAACAAAATTTGAAGAGCCATGTCTTAGACAAGACATTTCTTTTTAAGGATTGGAAGCTCTGATAATTTTAGCGACCTTTCTCTCTCCGTTATAACCGGCATTCCAACAACTATATAGTAATTTCTGGCAACTGTATTTTCTGCTCCTGTGAAAAGAAAAAAAAAACATTGTTTTTATATATAAAAAGACATTCTTCGTGGCTCTCCAGGCGTGTTCGGCTTCATTCATTTATTTTATTAATTTATTTTTTTGGGGGGGGTGCCGTAATTATGTTTTTAACCACAAGTGTTCACCATTGTCCGTACTGGCTCTAAAATTATTAAAATTGCACTACGCGATCTATGGGATCAATTCACACTGTTGGACAGTGGCGCGTTGTTGCAAGAGACGTCTTTTAAACTAGCTTTTGTGACGACATCATCGGACGAGAACATCACGACCAGCAACAGCGACCGAACCAACCGGCCAGCCGGGTGGCAGTGTCACAACTGAGATCGTCACGACCGTCAGCCTGAACGAATGTCACATTAGACGGCCAGCCGGGCCTGACGTGCTACAGTGAAACCAATGAATTGTAAACTTAATTCTACTCACTCAGCTTCTTTTCTCGCACTTTCCGCCTAGAGAATTCCCTTGCATCTACTTGCTTACCCGACAGCTACAATCTTCAAGAATTCAAATGTAAAGTCAAAACTCATCTCCTATCTCACTAACCTGCATCCTCTCACTCATGCTCCTTTCTCCGTCCACTCCACTCTCATCAGTATTCTCATCCTTCTCTTACTCACTTCCTGACATGCCCTGTCACTCTTTCTTATAACTTTCCTTCTATGTAACCCCTTGCAAAACAGTGGAAGTAAAATGCCTTGCTTGGGGCAATATGGTTATATGTAAAAAAAAAAGTTAGTTAACAAATTGTTGTTCGTCTTACTAGTTTTGGGATGTTGGGTACTAATGTGTTATAGGTCGAAACTCAAAGCTACTACCGGATTTTTATAAAATTATATTTTATCCGGATGTTTAAAACTTGTTTTTATATCAAATTTTGATCTTATTTTTTAATTAATGAATGTTGCGTCAAAGTTTAATGTGTTAATTTTAAATTGATATAGTTTTATTGGATGAATATAGCAGTAACCTTTATGTAAACAGTTTTTTTCTTGTTTGTGGAAGTTTATTTCTTCTTTTTTTTTTTTGCGTACCAGTTAGAGTCTTCAAAAATCCATCACTCGTTAACTCCAGTCTTCTTAGTTCTAAAGGTATTGCTCTACATTCTTAATAATGTTTTCTTTCTCTCATTCTTTAAGCCCCCTTGCGTTTTAGCGGCTTTATTGCCTTTCTTGTGGTGAAATGATAAAAAACAATAATGTTTTGAATATATTAATCTTTTCCCAAGTAATATTATTTCATATAAATTTCTATTGAATGCAAATTAAAATATATTTTATGACGGTATGAACATGGTGTCGTCGGTTGATGTTCGGAAAATCTGAAACTGCTAAACGTGTGCAAAGAGTTGCTGATCATCTTAAAAAATAAAGAGAGAGTTAATGCTTACGAGCGTATCCTGATGAAAGTTTTGCCAACGCTATCGTGATTGGCTTGGAAGTGGTAGTGAAATGTAAAATATATTGGCATCATAATTCATATTTTCTTAGGAGCGTCCAGAATGACGATGCCAGATAGATTAATATATAAACCCGTGTTTCATTTTTATATCTTTACTTTGGATTCCCTTTCATAATAGTATCTTTGTCTTATTTTCACCAGAAATCCACGTCGTTGCATTTTTCAATCTACGTTAATTTTTGTTGTTGTTGTTGTTGTTGTTGTTTTTCTTGTTGTTGTTGTTTTTCTTGTTGTTGTTGTTGTTTTTCTTGTTGTTGTTGTTTTTCTTGTTGTTGTTGTTTTTCTTTTTTTTTGTGTGTGTGTCATGAGAAAATTGTCCAGCATTTGCTGATATATAGGAACACTGATATTAAATCAGAAGTCGTATCTATCATATTCGCTTCCAATGGCATTTTCCTGTTCATTAATATGTTTTTAGTTTTTTAGTCAGAAACTTACTTTTTACTATTGAAATGCACTTTTAAATTTCTATCATGCTTTTCTACATTATTTTTGAGTTTTAGTTGTTTGGAGGAGTAGCAGTCTTAATACAAATTTGCTTTTGGTTAATCCTCAGTGTATTTATAAAATAAATCTACCATCAGCACGTGTATTGGATAATGCTGTCACATCTGGTCAGCTGCCCTTGCTATCCACCTTAGGGTTCTTGACAAAATCCAAGGGAGAATCTGCAATGTTATCGATCCCGACCTGGTAGCTCAGCTGCTGTCACTCACTCACCGGAGTGATGTGGCTTTCTTATGACTCTTCTACAAATACTTTCACGGATTCTACTCCTTGGTGCCCCCCATTGCATGAATTTCCTCGAGCTACTAGAGTAACGCATAGTGAAACCAATAAAATGTAACCGTCACTTCTACTCCAACAGCTTCTTGTCTCGCACTTTCTGCTTGTGAGATTTTCATTCCGTATACGCTCCCCCTACTGATACAACATCCAAGAATTTTAATGCAAAGTCAATTGCTATCTTTTATCTCTCTAACTCGAATACTTTCTCTCCTGTTTTTTCCGTTCACTCTGCACTGGTCAGCTCTCTTCACACCAGTGTTCTCATTCATTTCTTATCCATTGTCTGACACCCCCTATAACTTGCTCCTTTTTCTCCTCACTATCCACTTGTGTAACTCCCTGCGCACCGGTGGCAGTGAAATGCTTTACTTGGGGTGAAATGAATATTTAAAAAATATGGAACTCAATTAAGACCTACGAAAAATGTGTTGCTCGAATCTCGATTATGAATTCATGTTTTATAAAAAAAACATTACGAAATTTTCAAGCTTCGTATCATTTGTTCTATTGATGAAAGTGATTATCAAAGTGTTAAAAACAAAACCGATGTTTTGTTAGTCCAGTCGATAGACAAAACACTGAAGGTTTAATCTAAGCCGAAACGTGGGTTGGTGTGAGCGATACATGACAAAGAAAAATAAGAACTAAACGAGATCTCTCTAGACATGGACAAAGGCCATAGATTAAACCGAAATTCTCTGGCGGTTATCCTAGTCGATAGGTACCTGATTAAAACCGGAAAGTACAACGACCGAGACGTTGTAATAAAACAGCATTGATGAGGACAGAAGTCCGCACGCAAAAATTAGAAAAAGCGATATCAATTATATAGAATAATAATAATAATAATAATAATAATAATAACATTTAGTAGATTCTGTAGAAGAACAAAACAGAAGCCAAGAACCAACTATTGCGTCAAAAATATGAAAAAGGAAGCCAAGGATAAGCTCTTGAACAGATGAAAACAATATCCAGAGCGTGCCAATAAATCCAATGTTGATAAAGTTAATACTCATCGATGGTTACGTGTATCTGGATTAAAGTTTGAGATTGATGGCTTTATTCTTGCAGCGCAAGACCAAAGTCTTTTCACTAGCCACTTTCAGGCAAATATTATATATAATCATGTCGATCCAAAATGCAGTTTTGTGATGAATACCAAGAAACAATAGACCATCTCAGCTCACGATGTTATGTACTTTCCCCAAATGAATAGAAAAATCATCACGATAGAGCGGGGCAATATTTACATTGGACAATGTACAAACACTATGAAAAATATGTAAACAAACACTGATATGAACATCACCCAGCAGCGGTTACACAGATAGAAGATGTCACCATTCTATAGGACTACACCATCTATACAGACATAAAAATTGAACCAAATAGGCCAGACGTTATTGTTAAAAACCAAAAAGAAAAAACTTGTTTAGTAGTTGGTATGGCTTGTTCAGCGGATAGCAACCAAAAAAATTCGAAAAACTGTCAAATTAGAAATTGAAGTAGAAAAAATGTACAAACTGAGAACAAGTATCGGACAAGTGATAATGGGTGCACTTGCAATGATAAAAAATGGAACAAAATCACATTGAAAGAGTCCCGGGAAACCTCAGCTGAAGAGATATACAAAAAATTGTCTTGTTAACTACAGCCTACACACTAAGGAGAACTTTGTTTATGTAACGCTAAGGATTTTAGGGAGATATGAAAAAACATGAAATGGAGTCATAACAACACACCACTACCTGCCTTAGATCTTCCTGCAGACTTGGTAGGTAGTGCGACCATAGGAGGAATCGATTGATAATGAAAAATGACATAATAATAATAGATGACTTTACAATACACATGGGCAGAACAATCAAAGCTAAGACATCGTGATCATAAACCACTAAGATAAAATGTACTTTCTTATTTATATAACGCAGGCAGTAATGTATGTTTGAAGATCTTCAAAAACTCACAAAATACAAAGATCTTACAGTCGAACTTTCAACAATTTGATTGCAAAAGATTCCGATAGTCTCACTGAAAAGATTCCTGCTAGTCCACGCCTTAAATAAAAAAAAGTCACAAACTGAAATTAAAAATTAGGAAGAGTTTTATTTATGTAAAATGTCTGTGAAAATTATCATGAAGATATTTCTGGCATCATGTCTCTTGTAGGGAACCGGGATGAAATGTGTGTACAACAGAAATCAAAGGAACCAAATGATCATAAAAATAGTACAGGTAGTAGTACTAGTAGTATTAGTAGTAATAGTATTAGTAATAGAAGACCTGCTAACCGCTATATTGAAACAATAGTTTCAAAAACTGAAAAGATAAAATATACATCTGCCTCCAGATTAAATTTACCGGAATTTGAAACATCGATAATATTATTCTTAGAGCTATGATTGGGTTGTTAATGTCTATATCACTGACGCAGTCGGGATTAAATAGACATCTGGAAAAGGCATGACTCATGGAACGAGAACAATCTGTCATGCTGGATTAAATAAAGTGTTCAGTTCGAAATTCTAATTACCCGAAAAAGGTCGTGGCGTACAACTGCCTAAATATCTTGCATCTAGTAACAAAGATTACAATGGTCCGAATAATGTAAATAGTGTAAAGAATAAGAATAACTCATCGCAGAAATATAGACAGATATGAATTGATATTGCTTTTTGTTATTTGGTGTTCGATGCTAGTTCAGTAATTCTTATCAGTGTTTAACACTGTAAACAAAGAAAAGAACACCTGAGGTACAAACTGTATAGGGACATTCAAGCGACAGAAAAATAAACTTGAAATAAAGAAACTAGTTTTCAAAATTTACCATAATATCAGCTCCAAAAATCCTTCATAACGAAGACAAAAGCATAAGAATGCAGGCAAGTAAGTTTTGCCCCAGCCCATTTCAGGAGCTTGTAAAATCTATGCCAAGGAGCTTTAAAAATGATAAAACTGTTGTTATTTGTTAAATGAATTACACAGTGCACTCGCAATATTCGACCTAGCTGTGTTTAATATGTTACTCTGATCGTCCGTAGCTGAAGATATACCTTAAGTCGGCTTATTGACCGCACGCCGAGATTCAATTCTACCAAAGAGGAATTACGTTGGACGATATTCAGCACCCAGCTGAGATTCACATTTAGAAAGCATTGGCTACGACACAGATTTCATCTAATATATATATATATATATATATATATATATATATATATATATATATATATATCAGGATAAAATTCAACTAATAAATAACTAAATTTCTGATTTCAGACATATTGATTGATTTACATATATATTCTGATTTAATAAGGTAGCTTAGATTTGGCACAAGGTAAAAGTCAGTTAAGTGTCGTCATACGTGATACACGCTTCGGGCGATCATGTCTCGAAAGAGACAACACTGACTGGGCAGAACACTGATGAGAGTGGAGTGAACGGAGAAAGGAGCATGAGAGAGAGAGAGAGAGAGAGAGAGAGAGAGAGAGAGAGAGAGAGAGAGATGAACGTTAGTGAGATAGGAGATGACTATTGACTTTACATTTAAATTCTTGGAGATTGTAGCTGTCAGGAAAGCAAGAAAATGGAATGGAATTCCACAGGCGGGAATTGTGAGAAAAGAAGCTGAGGGTGTAGAATTTGCGTTTACAATTAATTGGTTTCTCAGTAAAAGGGTGGGACCTAGTTGTTAATCTAGTAAATCTAGAGAGAAAAGCTTACCAATGCAACATCGAAAAGCTTAATCCACACACACACACACACACACACACACACATAGATATATATATATATATATATATATATATATATATATATAAATATATATATTAAGTATAAATATTATCCCTCCCTGATTGGACTCCGAATTTCATGCACGATGTAATCTTCAGTTGCTGACCATACACTGCCTGTTGCGAAACTTAAATTTTGTTAATAATATGTGGTCTTAGCAATGTTAGCACATTATTTGTATTATGATTATAGATTTTAGTTTCAAAAATATATTTGGTATTATGATAAACTGGATTTATATATATATACACACACACACATACATATATATATATATATATATATATATATATATATATATATATTTGTTTACAAATATTTTACAGTTGTGAATATTAATTTTTATATTAATCATGAAGGGAGATATCTTGTTCTTAAGAAAAAATCATTCAAAACTAATTTGAATCAAGGTATTTAAGCAGATATTTATTTTTATGCCTACATGTAACCATTAATCTATTTCTTTTCTTTAATAAGATATCCTTAGTTAAGTGTCTTAAGATAACTAATTTTTAAAAAGATAAACATTGCATCTATCGCCTTTCCATTTGAAAGATTTTGCTCTTGCTAAAATATGTCAGATGATAAAATATGTTTATCACAACTCTTTAACTGCCAGAAATATTTAGAGAGCAGTACTGTTTTTGTATTTTATATTGCATAAATTCATTCGATGATCTGGAAACGAAATTTCCACGCATTTTCAGATGAACTAAAATAGAACGTAACATCGTTTCGAGAATGTATGCTAGCTCGGGATACAGTATTACCAACCATACATTGGTTGATTGCATTTTTTTAATAAGTTATATTTTTTTAAATTAACTTTGTCTTTGTTGAAAATATATGTATTTAATATAATGTTGTTATATTGAGATATTGATTTATTGCTGATCTGAACATTAATTTGGCTGATAAACTTATTTTAGTGTTGATGAATGGTTAAAGCTCTTATGGATTGAACTTAGAAAAAAAGATATTTGTTTTAACATTACGACTAAAAGTGGATTAACTGTATAATGTTAATTTTATTTTTGTTTTGCTTTACTAAATAAACTAGACTTAATTTATGGTTCCTTAATTCTAAAGCTTTTATATATTTAATATTTTCTTATTGCTGGAGTTAGTACACAATCTGACTTCGACTGATTACTTTATTTTTTGTGCCTTGAATTTTCAGGACGTAAGCCAGCATGGATTTCTACTTCCCCTTTCCCATGAGCATTTAAGATTTTCAAACCTGACTCCGCTACCTATTTGCCCATTAAGTATGTCTCTCTTTTCCTCTATGCAATATGACAGTATCAAATTCGCTAAGCCCTCCTTCCTCATTAATTGTCCCAGAAAGCTGAGCTGTCTTTTTATGATGCTAAGTATAAGTTTTCTTTTCGTTTGCATCTTCACCAAAAGCACATCGTTGCTCACATGTTCGGTCTATGGTATCCTAAGTATCCTTTTGTAGAACCATATTTTTCTCTCATAGTGCGCTCCCGTTGTTATTCGTGCTGAAGATACTCATATATGTTTCTACGTCCTCAAAATAATTTAAAAGTGTTTATGCGACCTTGTAGGAAACACCTTTTCCATAGACACAAAAGCGTAAGCCTTTCGCTAATTTATCTCCATTCCTGTAGAAAATGTTGTAACTAGGTATCTAACATTTCAATTTCATACCCAGACATATATATATATATATCCTTTTACACCGGCATTAATCAGTTAGGTTATCTACAAACTCCAGCAATAAGGAAATATTAAATAATAATAATAAAATGAAATACATAAAATCATTGGTAGAAAACCGACGGAGAATCTGGGATGTAATCGATACCGACTTAGTTGCCCGGCTGCAGTCGCTATCTCACCGGCGTGAAGTGGCTTCTCTATAAATAGTTTCACGGCTTCTGCTCCAATGAACTTAGATCACTGGTTCCCCCTATGTATGAATTTACACGAGCTACTAGATTAGCATGTAGGTCCCACCCTTTTACAGTGAAACCGATAAAATGTAACCGAATTTTCTACTTTAATAGCTGCTTTTCACGCACTTCTCGCCTGTGAAATTCCCTTTCATATACTTGCTTCT
>JBBBDQ010000665.1:2200000-2287500 GCA_037127315.1 Ascarosepion bandense | reverse complement strand
GAACACAACGAGAATTAGAACTCAGCTCCCTGTTTAACAATTCAGAATCATTATCCATAACACCAACCACGCATCCAAATTAACCATAGCTGGTTTTCACAAACGGCAACTCATCTTACGCACAAATAAGTGTTTGGAAATGTATGAATACACGTTTTCTACTGGCAGCTATATGTTAATAAGTAAGACTTGTATAACTCATTCATTATTATCTAAAAAAAATCTGACAATCGAAAAATATTTCCGAGCTTCAAATAGCCTGCAATGTTTTGATAATTGAATGAATAAATCAATTATCAAGTCTTCTCTTCACCTATGATGGCGTTTCCAGTATTCACTGTCATTCTGAGAGAACAAGAAATTATGGGGTGCTATGATCTCCAACTTCCTGAAGTGACACGCGCAAATAATAATAATAATAATAATAATAATAATAATAATATCATCTCCTAAGTAAGTTTTTACTTTCACATTCTTTCATTAGGTTCTGTTTAAGCAAACCTGAAAGAAGAGAGTACTGGATTGCTATGTGATGTCAGTTCTTCAATATGGCAGTGAATGCTGGACAATATTATCAAAGGAAAAACTTGAAAAAAACGAGGAAGGAGGGCTCGGAGAACCTGATACTAACAGGTCAGATCGAGGAAAAAAGTGACTGAAGAAAGCAGCGGATAACATATTTAAATGGCCTGACAGGTGGATGACAGAACGGGGTTGCGTTCTGTTACAAGATAAAGTGTGCTAAGTGCCACCAGGGATAGAGTGACGTTGAAGGCCATGATCGCCTTCGTTATGAAGAAAAAGTTGCATTATTCCAAATTATGCGGAGTGTACATAACATAAACTCGTACTTCTGTGCATGACGATAAACTACATCCGGCTGCAAGGACTCTGATCGGGAGATTGTAGGTGTTGAGGAGAATGAGAACGTCTCTTAATTGTTTATTTTCCTTTTATGCTTACTCTGAACCGGGGTAGAAGCAGCTTTTAAAAGGGTATGAATATACATTTTTATGGTAAAATGATGAGCAATAAAGCTTATAATAAAATAGAAGAAAATGCAGACATGGTCAATAAATAAATATATAAATAATAAATAAAAATAAAACAATATACTTTGATTGATATCCTTTCTTGTGAGGAAAAACAAGTTTTCACTACTCGTCTGACTTTGTAAGGTTGTTTAAAAAGTGAACGTATATAATTATAAATTATTCAAGAAAAGTGATTTTTTTTTATAAGCGTTTCACCCCGAGCAAGGCATGTCACTGCCACTACTGTGCAGGGGGCTACGTAGAGTGGAGAAAGGCTGATTAAATATAGGAAATAACAGAGGGTGGGTGATAGTCGGGTGAGGGTACCGAGAATGAGGGTTGGGTAGATGAGAGTGTTGTGAGAATAGTTGGGAGTTAGTGTGATAGGAGGTGTCTATTGACCCTACATTTAAACACCTGGTGATTGTAACTGTCGGGAAAGCAGACTTGTGGAAGGGAGTTCCACAGGCGGGAAGCGCGAGAAAAGAAGCTGTTGGAGTAGAATTTACGGTTACATCTTATTTGTTTAACTGTAAAAGGGTGGGACCTAGTTGCTAATCTAGTATCTCGTGTAAATTCGTGCTTAGGCGGCACCAGTGATCTAAGCTCATTGGAGCAGAAGCCATGAAAGTACTTGTAGAAGAGGCACAGGGAAGCTACATCACGCCGGATCTGAGAGCGGCTGCAGCCGGTCTGCTAAGTCAGTATCAACCACGTTACAGATCCTCCTTTGTATTTTGTCAAGAAGCCCAAGGAGAGCAGCAGGGGCACCCGACCAGATATGGCTGCAATATTCAATACACGGGCGGATGGTAGATTTGTATATGTGCAGAATAGTTTCAGGTGGGAAAAATTTCCGGGCCCTGCACAGGGAGCCGACTTTCATAGCAGCAGATTTGGCAATGGATTCAATATAGTCATTCCATTTGAGGTCCACCGAGAGTGTAAGGCCAAGGAGGCGTAGTATTTTACTCTCTGGGAGGCTAGCCTGTCCCATGCTAATGGGAGGTAGATGCGATTGTCTATGGTGGTTAGTTGATAACAGCTTTGTTTTGGAGGCATTGAAATTTACCAACCATTTCCTACCCCAGGTCACTACGAATTGGAGGTCCCTTTCAAGTGCGTCAGCGAGGTTCACTTTGTCGTCCAGACCTGGTTTCTGATTCTGATAAAATGCTGTGAAGATTCTAATTTTAATGGATGGAAATAAATTGGTTAGATAAGGCGTTTTAAAAACGATCAATCGATTTCATATTACTTATATCATGCTGTGAAATAAGATAATTTCCATCTTTTTATCAATCTAAGATCATATCTTATGCCGGTTGCAGTATTGACACGACACTGAATTTTAATTTCGCGATTTTTTGTTTAACTCACATGATAAATTTAGAGAAGCAAATTTGACATGATAGGAACGTACCGAATTTTAATATACAGTGGTAAAAAAAAAAAACGAAAAATTAAAAATAAAAGACGAATGAACCATTTCTGCTTTTGCTTTTTGCAGGCCAATAACTTGCATAACATACAAGTGAGAAATAGAAATGATGTATTGCCGTTTGAAATGAAGCTAAAAGATGGAATTTAATTCTTAAAATTCCAGGGCCTAGATTTGTAATATATATATATATATATATATATATAGAGAGAGAGAGAGAGAGAGAGAGAGAGAGAGAGTCAACCGCAGAAAGATCTGTTGCGCTGTATGACAGCTCATCAGTACGGTTAGACTCCGATTGCTTTTTAACCCAGGATTGAAACCCGACCGAATAGCTCTGTTCATTGAGCACACGTTGAATAATATTTTTACACATTTATACATTATTTATTAATTCACATCTCTCTCTCAAACTCACTTTCTAAATATATATATATATATATATATATATATTGTCCTACGTCGATGACACGAATCAGGGTTTCATGTGTTATCCAATCATATTAGGTCCATATTAAGAAGTAAAAGTTTTGAAGTTAAGATCACTTGATGTTCATGAGTTAATATTAGGGTACTGTTTTAGCATACCAGCAGTAACATTCAAATAGAATTATTACATTGGATAAAATCTTAACATTAAAATATTTAATTAAAAAAATATATATATTAAAATGCTGAAACTTTAAATCAAAGGGTACAATTCATAATTATTAATCGTAATATTTAGGGAAATGTAAATAAGATTTAAATACCATCGTACTTTTCTAAGACGATGAATTAATCATCCGCCGTAAAACTTGTCCAGAACACCCGGACAGACTTAAAAAGGATTTGATAGAGTTTTTTAAAGACCACAATCTTAATATAACTGCAATCACTAACGCTTAAGTCGTACATTTCTTAGATATTACCTTCGAACTGAACATTTCTCTGTACAAATACTCTAAAAACTAAAATCTTTAAATACATTTATATTGTATCAAATCGCCTCCATTGAATCATCAATGACTTACATAAATCAATTTAATTTCCTTTAAAAACCATCTTTAGCAATAAGGAATTTTTTGAAAATTCCAAATTTAAATACATTAATCCTTTAGAAAAAGTAAACTCAGCAATAGTTTAGAATTCTTAGTTAAAAGCAAAGTAAGGAGAAATAATCAAAATACCTGTAAACATAACATTATTTGATTTAATCCACCCTTCGGCCATAATATTCAAACATCGAAAAATTCTTCCTAAATTTGATACGCAAGCAATATTATTGTTCACGCACACTAAAAAAAAAAATTAACAAAAACTGTGTTAAAATTATATATATATATATATATATATATATATATATATATGAATATTATGTGTGAGTGTGTGTGTGTGTGTATGTGTGTGCTTTACAACTTGTTTAATTTTGTAAGTGCATTCTATGGACTGGTTACGTACCATATATCATGTATACCTGGAAACTGGGTACATGAGGCGGAATAATTCCAATATTGATTTCACTGAACGTTATTTCAGTGAAATGCCAATTTTGCTACTTAAAATACCAAATTTTTAATTGCCTTCATGCCTATTTTTAATCTGGTCACATGAGCGTGAGACGATAGTGAGGAATAGAGCTGCGCTTTTTGAAGACTGAAGTGTGTTTTGCTCTCTCTTGATAAACTAGATATTAAAGCTGTTTTTTTATCAGTTGACTCTGAGCAAAGAAATTAATCCCAGTAAGATTCGAAAAATTATTGGGAGTGAAAAAGAAATAAAATTCTTTAGAACAAAACAAAAACCCAACCCTAAAGATAAATCTCTGCTTTTTTTTTTCGTATCACCCCGAGCAAGGCAGTAATGCCACTGATATGCAGGGGGCTTTCATAAGAGTAAAAAGATTAAGTAGAAGAGAGTGAAGAGGAAGACGAACCAGTTAGAAAGGAGCAAGAGAAGGATGGAAATACAGGTGCGATGACAATTGCAAAGGTGGAGAGAAAGGAAAGGTTATACGGGGTGGTGAAAGAACTAGAGTCAAGTGGTTAATAGATGCTTATGTAAAAAGGATAGTGGAGGAGTATGAACCGGACAGTAGGAACACCTATATACTCCTATTATAGTATGATTTATTGATTAAGTACTTGTTTGTCATTTGGTCTTTTCTTCTTTATTACGTTTAATTTTTTCTTTGCTTTTGCTTTTTTTTTATTAGTATCTTCCACCTTTTTATGACTTTTAGAAATTAGCCAAACCAACAAAACCGACGGTCGCGCTGGCATTGCTATTGATACCGACCTCACCTGTTTAGGGCCATGAAATAGCTATTGCACTAGGCAATTGTTTACCGAAACCGTTCACCTCAGAGTAATATTTTCAGTTGCACCCTGTCCCCAAACAGAAACTCAACTAAGAGATGAAATGTCGTTCATCGCCTGATTTCAGTTAAATGGCATGGCGACCCCGATAAAAGATTTATTTTTCAGACACACACTATCGATCGACAGAAAATGATTAAAGCAATCGCAAAAATCAATTACCATAAATGAAATAACATAGTCGACAGAATTTTAAAAAAAATGTTATTAAGGTAAATGTTTGCAAGACAGATCGCGTGGAATGAGGAGAAAAGACACTACTTGGTTTCAGTGGGGGTATGAATAAAAAAAAATAAAGAGGAGAAGATTGAAGTGTTTAACGTCTATTTTAGAGATGAAAATGTTGTCAATTTCATATATTTTTTTGCATCTCCTTACATTTAAAATAACTTCCAGCAGTAATATTTATAGTTATTGCAATATTTTCCTAAACCTGCTCAGCTTAAATATTTAACGATGCGATAAGAGAATTTTTACAGGTCTAAACTTATTTATAAATGGAACTTAAAAATTTGTGCCCAATCGTTTTATTATTTTACCACTTACAGTTATTTAAATGAAACCACTGTTGCACATTTCGAAAAGACAACGGAAAAATCTGAATGTAGTGTGTTTATAAAGCATTGCTTTCTGATGAGTAAATATACTGTTCAAGCTAAGCAATGGCTTGATAGGTGTTATTCGAACTCTTCGGAAAAAAATGGTTAAGAGGTCATATGCTGATTTTAAACGTGGTCGTACAGACACCAATGATACTTTCACCTGTCCCTAAAAACAATAGAAAAATTAGTAATGAGTAAGCTGTGTTCAAAATGGGTTCTGAGTTTGCTCACAGTTGAACAAAACCAACAACGCGTCGACAATTCAGAGCGTCGTTTCCAACTGTTTCAACGCAACAAGAAGGAGCTTTTGCATAAATATGTGACAATGGATGAAACATGAATCTATCACTTTAATCGGCAGTCAGATGAGTTGACAGCAGCAGGTGAAAGCAGTCCAAAGAGATCAAAGATGCAAACAACAGCAGGCAAGTATTTTGGGATGCGCAAGATATCTTTGTTCATCAATGACCTTGAAAAAAAAAGAAACATCAATGCCAAATATTATAAAGCATTATTAGTTTTAAGGAAAAAATCGCCAAAGACAGCCAAAAATGAAGAAGAAAAAAGTGATCTTTCAGCAAGACCATGTACCATGTCACAAGCCGATAGCAATGATGGCGAAACTTAATGAGTTGCAGTCGAATTGTTTCCGCATCCGCCCTATTCTTCAGATCTGGCCACAGTGACTATTGGTTGTTTGTAGACCTCAAAAGAATCATCATCAACAACATCATTTATCCATCACACCCAATGGTGCATAGGGCAGCAACGTTTTGTTGCTGTAAGAAACTGTTTTTTACGAGTCAGGGTTAATAGCCCTGCGCCCGACCCCCAAGCCTGGAGGATCGGTGAACCATTCTTGGTCCTTACGTTTACAGCACCTGGTTTTCCAAAACGGTGACCCATGTTAGTACTGACAAGGCTCGATGTTGCTTAACTTTGGTGATCGGTGCATTCAACACGATATAGTCGTAGACTCCCAAAAGAATGTTCCAGGGAAATAGATTTGGCTCCAATGAAAAAGTGATATTGAAAACTGAGGCGTATTGTGAGACCAAAGGGAAATCTTTCGACAAAAACCGATTTGTTAATGAATCGTTAGAATCAGTGTATCACCCTAGAAGGAGACTATGTTGATGAATAAAGTCGAAATTTGCCTAAAAAGTTGTTGTTTTATTATTTAGGCCCGGGATTTATTAAGCGATGATGTGTTATGCTTAACACCAGGAGGAGACACCTGAATTTTCTAAGACACATAATGAGGTAGTAGGGCTTGGAGAATCTGATGCTCATAGGATGGACAGATAGAAAGACGAACAGGAAAAAACAGCACGTGGCATACTAAATAGAATTAAGTAAATGAATGACTGGGTTTAGAAAAAGAACAAAGCAAAATATATTAATAGCTACAAGAGACAGGTAGATTTAAAGAATCATGATCACCTATGTCGAGAAGGGACATGGCACATAAAAGAAGATATAATCAATAAATTTTAATCATTGCAACGCTGGTAACCCGATAGCCCAAAAGAAAATGAAAAAAACGTTATTGAAAAGAAAAAGAAATAAAAGACCGTCATTCAGAAGAAAAGAAAATTTAGAAAAGTTATTAAGAAGAAAAGGCAATATAAGAACATTATTGAGAAGAAAAGGCAATATAAGAATGTTATTGAGAAGAAAAAGCAATGTAAGAACGTTATTGAGAAGGACGGGCAAGATAAGAACGATTTTTAGGAAGAGACGCAATATGAGAAAAAGTCTAAGTGAGAGTGAAGATGACAAAGAGTTCGTCTATATTTTGAAGGGACGTAGGAAAGATGCTGAAGGAGAGTTTATCAGTTGAGGAGTCCAAAGAAATTATCAATTAGAACTATATTTAGTAAAATCCTATCGTTAGAGATAGGTGTTAATTCTACATGCTCATAGTCGGTTTAACGTTTCGTTCTCCTATTATATATATATATATATATATATATATATATATATATATACAAGCCATCCAACCCCTAATTTTAATTTGTAATGTCATGCATCTTAAAATCGACAACTAAAAATCCACGTCAAGTTATACTGACTTCCTTAACAAATGTTTTTGTAAATCTAGGCCAACGCCGTCTTGTCGTCTAGATATGATATAGACGCTAATATCTAACACCGTTGTTCTGCTCTCTCCCATTTTGTAGTCTTTTTTACTTGACTTTTTTCAGGTTCATTTTGACCCATTCATTGTTGAATAAATTTGATCTAAAGAGCCGCGAAATATAATATTGACAATGGCTTTATTAAAACGTCTAAATTAATATATATATATATATATATATATATATATATATATATATATATATATATATATGCTACCGGAAGGGTAATATAATTATTAACTGAATAGTCTTTCTTGCACAAGGTACACAACTTCTCATGCAGCTGCAGTACTGTGTGTTTACTTCGTCTCTAGTAAACAGTGATCATTAAAGTGTGCCTGATACTTTGTAACGTTTTAAATTTCAATTTATTTTTTTTATTTACATGTAATCTTATAACATTTAATTTTTTTTATTAATTACACACGTTTGATGACATCTCCTTGCATTTTGATATTTTTGTTATTTAAGTTAAAGTTTTAAATTTAAACTTAATTTTTTTATCTACATATCATCTAAGAATATTTAAATTACTTGTTATTATTTATCATTGAAACCAGCTATTCACCGTGGCGTGCTCAAATTGTTGTGACTTCGTCGCCTAATAGAAAGAAACGATTGGTGGTTGATTTTTCCCAAACCATTAACCGTTTCACACTACTTGACGCGTACCCTTTGCCTCGGATTGAGGATCTCGTAAACCAAATTGCCCAGTATCATATTTTTAGTACGATTGATTTGTCTAAAGCTTACTACCAGATCGAAATTTGTCCCGAAGATCGGCCTTACACGGCTTTTCAAGCTGGAAATCGTTTGTATCAATTCAAACGAATACCCATGGGTGTCACTAATGGGGTTTCTGCCTTTCAACTATTGCTTCGTTAAACCCTGATAAACTCGAAGTTCTCTATTTAAACATCGGTCCCACTGTTGCTGACGTTATCGAGGGTTGTTCTGGCTTTGAACATGCTGTTGACTTACTGAAAGGTGTCTACGACAAGTCTCCAAGTGTTATTCATGCTAGACATCTGCTTTCTACGCGTTTGCAACAAGAAAGCGAGTCTGTCGACCAATACCTGCAGGCCTTGAATCGACTTGCCGCTGACTGTTGCTTTAAAGACGTAACGGCCACCACTTACAGGGATGAATCTGTCCGTGATGCATTTATTCGTGGTCTTCGGTCCTCATTGATACGTGCTAGGCTCCTTGAAACTGACACTCTAACTCTCGCAGAAGCTACTCAATGTGCTAGGGCTTTAGAACAAGCTCACTTTCGCGCGGAATCGTATGCCACCCAGATTGGAGCAGCCGCCGTTACTTCTATTACTGGAACTAAAAATGTGTTGACCGATTCTGCCGAGGAGGCCACTGGTATTTCTAAAAATTCTGCTCTAACTGATTCTCCAATGAAGTGTGACTCTGTACTGTTCTCTGCTGCCCTTCCTGTTCGTGGCAAGTGTTACAACTGTGGAGGGAGACGTCACTTTAAGGACGACCGCCGCCTCTGCCCTGCCCGCAATAAGGTATGTCGAAGCTGTGGTAAACTCGGGCATTTTTCTAAAGTTTGCCGTTCTACCCTACCGACACATTCACGTTCTTCTTCTGCTATCATAGGGGCCCGTGCTAAAGGTGGTGATAGTTGCCCTCCTATCACCGAAACTGTGGAGTTAAAAGGGAAAAAGTTAACTGCCCTTATAGACACCGGCAGTTCTGCTAATTTTATCAGTGCCCGTATTGTCAAAAAAATGAGACTGCCCACTTTAAAACGGAACTCCGTAATTTCTATGGCATCATCCGCCGTTTCCCTTAAACTGTCTGAATATTGCACCGAGAACGTTTTCTTCAATGGTTGCGAAATTAGTTCTGTAAATTGTGGTGGAATTTTAACGTAACTGAAGACGGAAACAAAACCTCTTTAATAGGCTTTACAGAACTAATTTCGCAACACAAGAGCATGCAGTAAACGCAAAAGCAGGTAAACAAAAATGCCGAAGAAAGAAAAGAACTCAGCCTTTTTAAAGGAAAAGGAACGTGTGCAAAATCACGTGCAATAGAAATTTTTACGAAAATATAACAAGTAGATTAACAATAAAAGTTTCAGTTTCCATGAACACCGAACGAATTAAATTGAAATCTATTAAACAGTCAGTTTAAAAAAAAAACAACCTATGTTTCCATGATGATTGCATGAAATTCCGAGTGGTACCAACTATGTCGGACAATATGCATTTATTAATATATATCTATAAAACATATCTCTTCATATTACATTGAAAAGTATTTTTAATACTTCAGTAATATATCATACATATGTTCACCATCTTATGCAGATTTATTTCACGTATAAAAATATTGCACGTATATATATATATACATTGGACACACTACCCGTCCTTCAGGAGACGCCTTACGTGTGATTTATCAAACTGAGGTGTCGTAAAAAAAACAGTTATCAACGCATAATTTACAAAATCATTTATGGAAAATTCAGATTAAAAACACTAGAACTCTATATAAATCAACATATTAGAAACATCTCGCTATTCGACAGGCCTTACATATCAAGCATTTCTCTTCTATCATCAATTTTACAATATTTCATAGTGGCAAAGGAGTGTTGAAATCTTTTAAAAAATATAAATATGATAACGTGAATTCCAGCTGCGCGCGAAACATGTCGGCTGAAATGAACGTTTCTTTTTCAAAACAGAACAAAATTAAATTATTACGTAACAATCAAAACATGAGAAAGACTAAGAACATCAGAGAAAAACAGCCTTCAAATAGCTGTAGAGGTGGCTGTAAGCGGTTGAGACAATAAAAATGTTTTTTATATTCATTAATTACAACAAACGGATGCTGAAAAATTATATACATATATAAATTCAAGGTTATATATATATATATATAGAAAGAGAGAGAGAGAGAGAGAGAGAGAGAGAAACTTATTTATAAATGGAACTTTGTCTCTGTGTATGTGTGTCTGTGTCCGTTGCCTATAGACTCCGAATCGGCTGAACCGATTTTCTTGAAAATTTACATCTGCGAGTGTTCTTACATCTGTTAGGTTTTGTGCCAAGGTACCCCTGATAATATCAAAAATCGATAATCGAAAAGATCGGGTTATAGTAGGAGTGGTCCGATTTTAATTAAATTTGATACACTCGTAGACAAAGACATATGAAACGAAGTTTAGAAGTTTAATGGTTGCAGTTCTTACAATAGTACTGAAAATCGATAATATATATGTAAAAGGCATGATGTTTGTGTGTGTTTCTGTTATGTGCCTGTATGTCTGTATTTTCTTCATCGACTTATTTTAGTTTATGCTTCGGCTTTGGCTCTAAGTAGGTATAATTGTAGTTCTTAGGCTCAGCCAGGATGCCACTTACTCAAAGGACTTACTTAGCCTTCAAAATTCAGTTTACGACGAAAAAATACTTGTTTGATATCGATACGAGGAAATCAAAATTTGACTTACACCCATTCATTTTTCTTTCAGTCTACGGTATCGCTTTAACTGGAAACAACTATTACTTTTTAGTCTTTCGTGCCAATGTCCAAAGAGTCTGAGCTCCAGGACCATGGATTAGTTTTAAAGCTTTCGTTACACCCGAGCAACGCCGGGCTATACTGGTAGTATATATATATATATATATATATATATATATATATGTATAAATTCAATTTTTTTTCTTCCGAATTCAAAATTTGAAGAAACTAAACTAAGTTTTATATAGGTTACCATTATATAGGTTTATGTCACTTTCTTTTAAATGTGTGATTCACTGTTCCGTTGAAACTATATTAACTAAAGCTACCTTGTGGCATTTTATTATTGTGGACATCCGTAGAATAACGGAAATAAACAAGGTCCAGTGAAATTTTAAACATATACACAAACATTGTGTTTTAAGAAAAAAGAATTCTTTTGAAATGAATAAACAAATATTGAAATTGCGAATTACAATTCGTCGTATACACATTTTTATGAAAGCTTATAGATGATTCTGCTTATTAAATCTAGTTGTTGGCAAAGTAGGAAGACGTTAGCTAAGAAAAAATAAAATCAATTTCCAATAAAATTATATACCCGCATATATCGCATATTAAAACATTTTAAAACATTTCTACCAAACATACAATTTTACATACCTGTCCCAAAGTTTCCATAATAAAATACACACTATTTAAATTAAAATGTTTAATGGTTAAGAAATTCAAATCATCATGTGGAATATTTGACTAATTAGAAAAAACAACTCAAACCCTATATTTCTCGAGCGTACTTTTAGGAAAATATTTTTATAAAAACCACAGATTTTGATTTTCAAAGAGCAGAGATGAGATTCGTCTGCAAGCTGAACACCAAATGTGAATAAATAGATTTTCCTTTCTTCCACGGAAAGGGTAAAAGAAACATCTTTCGACCATATCAAACGAATCAGGTACACAACAAAAACAGCTTGGAAAGATAGTGAATATTAACTGACGATCATGTATCAGTGATTTTAAACGAGTCCTCTCCAACAACACTTCCAACAACAAACAAAACAGCTTCTTTTCTCTCAGTTTCCGCCTGTGAAATTCTCTTCCGCATACTTGTTTTCCTGACAGTTACAATTTCCAAGAATTTAAATGTAAAATCAATAGTCATCTCCTGCCTCACTAACTTACATCATATCTCTCATGCTTTTCTACATCCACCCCACTCTCATCAGTACTCTCTTCCCTCTCCTACTCACTTCATGACACCCTCTGCAACCTCTCACTTCTCAAAATTGCTATATACCCCCCTGCACAACAGTGGCAGTAAAATGCCTTGCTTGGGGAGACACGATTATAACAAAAAAAAATAACAAATCAATGTATATTCGCTAATGATAAAAGTATTTTATTAACGACGGATTTTTCTGTGAACCAACTTCTCAAATAATTTAACTCAAATGAAAAACGTTTTATTCATTGTTTGACTTTTCGAAATCATGTACACAAGTTTGTAAATACAAATTATATGTTTAACAGGCATAATCATCTTTATTTTTTATTTGTGATTGAAATTCAGACGTTCGGGTTTTTAATATAAAAACGAACTCCACGAGAGAATTTCCTAGAAGCTAATCTGAAACAAAAAAGATATTTCTCTTCTTTGAGATTTCGTTCACATTCTTATCTAGAAAAAACAAAAAACAAAAAAAAAAAAAACAGAATAAGAGTGCTTAAATTATGCGTTCATTTTCGCTCGTTGTCTATATATTTCAAGGTTGAATTAAGGATGTGCAGCAATAAATAACACCAATTATTTAACTAGAGACCTGGTTTCATTCTGTATTTTTTATGGTAGTTTCCTAAGTGCAATATTCCTTCTGTAGTGCACTCAGCGATCCTTGGTAAATTGGCCTGATGCCAAAACACGTCCGAAGATCTCATAATTTAAATATCAGAATGTTGAATGTTGGATGTTGAAATATGAAATGATAAGATATTTCGTTTCTACATTAAAGCAAGTATTTATTAACAAAATGACAAAATTGTTAGATGACAAATATAAAGGAAACTGAACACTTTAAGATATTTGTGAGAAGAAAAATGTTCATTGAGAAAATACATGTTGTTTTGCAGTTAAAATTGTTCAAAGAGAAATGTAAGTATTTAAAATGTCCTCTGAAGCTTTCATTACACCCGAGCTATAATGACAAGAAAAGTTGGAGAGCAATAATCGGTTAGATCCTTACAGTATAGAAGTTCATGCATAATTCTAGAAGGGTAGCGTCTTAAAGTAGACAGTGAAAAGTTAATAATAACATACTTAATGGACCGTTGTATTTTGGTATAAAAACAAGGATGTGTAGAGATAGCAAAAGGCAAAGCTAAAAAAGACAGAAAATGGTGGAAATCAATGACAGGCTAAGTCCTGAATTTATACAATATAGAATAAGAGCATATATGTTTTGGCAAATGACAGAATCGTTAAGTAGACAGTGGTTATCAGATAGAAGCTTACCTTACGAGCATGTGCAATTGGTTCGCAGGACAGAGATTAGGAGAGAGACAAATATAAAAAAGGGAAATGGTGAAGAGCAATGTTGGGCTATGTCCTAAATTTACTCAATACATAAGAAAACGAACTGCTCTGATGAACTTGAGTCACTGGTACCCTCCTCCACAATAATTTACTCGGGTAATCAAACTGGCAACAAGGTCGCATCCTTTTACAGTTAGAACAACCAAATGCAGGCGGCACTTCTATTCCATCAGCTTCTTTTCTCGCGCTTCTCGCCTGTGGAACTTTCTTTCATATATTGCTTTTCTGGCGGCTTTCATCTCCAGGAATTTAAATGCAAATTCAATTCCCATCTCTTATCCACTTAACTCTAGCCCTTTCTGCATCACCCCGGGTATCTTGTTCTTTTCCTTTCTCTCAACCTTCGCTACTGTTTTCATTCATGTGTTCACAACCTTCTCTTGCCCTTTCTCTTTCATCCCCTCTTACCGGTTCGTCTTTGTCTTCACTCTCTTCCTGCCTTATACTTCAACTCTCTTATGTAACCCTCTGCACATTAGTGGCGTTAACGCCTTGCTTGGGGTATAATGATAAAAAAATGAAGAAGAGCATAAATCTTTTGGCTTTATGTGGCTAGTGGGATAGCAGATAATAACTTACCTTATTAGAGTGTGTAAATGGTTGGCAGGACAGGATTAGGAGAGATATAAAAAAAACCTTAATAAGATCTATGTCCTGAATTGACACAGTATAGAAAAAGATCAACTATCTTTTGGCGGTGTGTTGAGTCATTAGTCTAGAGACGAGTGATATAATAAATTGTTACATTCAATATGTTTTCTAAGCATGTGCGCAGCTCAGATAATCATCTTTCGTATTCAAAAGACGAAGATTTCATAAAAAAAACACGGGTTGACTTAACTGGTAGCATTTACTTTATTTATATTATTCAGACTATAGTCCTCATCTTTGTTACCATTTTACGACGTTTCGGTCATTGTACGCTCCGGCCTCCTTCAAGTGCTAGGAATTTCTAACCGAACACTTTATTCCAATTACTTGGGTATATCATACGTTGTAAGAATGGCAACAAAGATGAGGACAATAATCCGATAATGTAAATAATGTGAATACTAACCCATCTCAGAAATATAGACAAATACTAGTATTGAATTATTTGACATTTCTACTATATTTACTGAGAATTTATCTTTATGTTTATGGGATGTTAATATAATTATATAATAACCGAATTTAAACAACATAACTTTTTTCCCTATATATTTTTTCCTCGAGACCTACGTTTATTTTCTCAATCTTTATTTTTTTCTAGAGCTAATAACGTACATTTAATCCAGTCAACAGAAGCGCTGATACGAGCAACACCAGCAAAATCAACGAGAAATGTTATACACACGCACACAAATATAGCTTCAGAAATTAAACACAAACAAACATTATCAGAGAGACGTGAAAATAGCCACTAGAATTCACACATTCATACAAACGCCGCAAGAATTTAAACACGAGAGATATACTTTACCAAAAAAAAAAAAAAAAAATGAAATAAAAATATTCGAAATACATTCCCATCATAACTCATTTCCTGAAAAATTCTGAAGGTAAAATAAGAACGTAAGATGTCAAATCTATAAACAATTTCCTATTTGTTGTTTATTTAATCATATATATATATATATATATATATATATATATATATATATATATATATATATATACATTTATATATATATATATATACATTTATATATATATATATATACATTTATATATATATATATATACATTTATATATATATATACATTTATATATATATATATATATACATTTATATATATATATATATACATTTATATATATATATATATATATATATTTATTTATATATATATATATATATATACACATTTATATATACATATATATATACATTTATATATATATATATATATATATATATATATATATATATATATATATATATATATATATATATATATATATATAGTTATTAGTAGTGCAAACCGTATTAAGGCCAGAAATAAATGAAATTTAATATTTACAGGAATTGTGAAAGAAAACAAGATGAACAATAAACAATAAAAACAAAATAAATAAAAACGAAGTAAGAACGACTGACTGGTTCCAATCCCAACCGCTTCAGGGTCATCTGGGAAATTTAGTTCATTTTTAAAAATTTTAAAATGAAGAAGAAAATGTATAAAAGACAAAAAAATATAGAGAGCGAAAATGAAGGAACAGGGAAAGAGAGAAAAAATTAGGGAATTATTGTTTTTTCCTCTTCAATTCCTGATAACATGATGTTCAATATATATATATTCAAATCAAACTCCAAAAATTACTTATGTTGTCTGGCTTCTGGTGTATATACTTGTATATATATATGTATGTGATTATATACATATATATATATATATATATATATATATATATATATATATATATATATATTTCAATTATTCTAACATTATAATTATTTTATTTAATCTTCTTCCCTATGCTGTCGGTTGATATATATGTATAAGTGTGTTTGTATATATATATATATATATATATATATATATATATGTGTGTGTGTGTGTGTGTGTGTGTGTGTGTAAATGTGTGTATGGGTGTATATGAGGGTATATATATATATGCATTAGTTGCAGATATATTTATGCACTCATATATATGGATGAGTGCGTGTAAGTGGATATTTACATAATTTCTGAAAATTTTGTCATCAATCATTTTAGTACATCATTCATGCTAATTATCAATTACTTTATTGATAGGATGAGATAACTTAAGATAATCTATTATTTACACTTCATCTTTTGTGTGCCATGTCTTTTCATGAAATAGACAATCACGGTCTTCCACGTCTCCCTACCACTGGTAGCTCTTAGCACACTTACTCCTGTTACCACCCGCAAACTTCGCTCTGCCATCCACCTACTCAGGTCCTTCAAGCAGAATATCCGCTGCTCTCCCTTGTCTTTCTTTCCTTCTATCTGATTGTGAGTATCAGATTCTCTAAGCTTTTCTTCCTCATCACATGACCCAACAATATCAGCTGTCTCTTCCTGATGCTCAGTATTAATCTCCTTTTCGTTTCCATTGTTTCTGAAACTTCATCATTGTTCATATGCTCGATCGATGATATTCATAGCTTCCTTCTGTAGAACCACATTTCAGTTGCGTTAATTTGTTTTTTTTTTATCTTTGACGATATTGTCCAGCATTCACTTCCATATTGAAGAAGAGGCATTACATAGCAATCCCCTACTCTCTACTTTGTTTCTAGTGAAATACACTTCATAAACTGCTCAGGTTTTATAATGCGTCTTTGGCCACTTCACTTCGTCTTTGGTTCTTAGTGTCGCACGTTCCGTCTTCCGTTAGAACATTTCCCAACGACCTCCAAGTCTTGATTTTAGTATCCTCAACCTGTAACTAGCATTTTGGGATTCTTTGTTCGCTAATGACCATACATTCATTTTTGTGGTGTATCTGTTTTTCATTCTTTCAACTTTCTTCATTTACCTTTTTAGGAGGTCTTGTTCAGATTGTTACCGCCAATAACAAAGCCTAATATAACTTCTAGGTTCCTCAGAATAGTATCGCTGTACAAGTTGAATAGATCCGGTGAAAAGACACATCATTTTCTTAGGCCCCTTTATATCTTTGTATATCTGCTGAATTCCTTTCCTGTCCGTATGCAGGCGGTTTGCTGCCAGTAGAGGATCTTGATTACTTTAATGTCTTCGTCAAATATGTCGAGGTGGCTGAGCATTTCTATCAATTCCTTGTGGCGTAATTTGTCGAACGCCTTAGCATGATCTACAAAACACAGGTAAACTTACATTTCATTTTGTATCTCCCTTTCTGATAGAATTCTAAGCATGAATATCGCATTCCTTGTTCCAGTGTTTTTTGAAAAAACAGCGCTGTTTATGTCCTATTTCCGGTCTGCTTCAGCTTCACGCTCTATTTATCAGGACTTGGACAATGAGTTTCGG
The DNA here is from genome assembly GCA_037127315.1 of Ascarosepion bandense. Taxonomy (NCBI): domain Eukaryota; kingdom Metazoa; phylum Mollusca; class Cephalopoda; order Sepiida; family Sepiidae; genus Ascarosepion; species Ascarosepion bandense. The sequence continues at coordinate 2,269,874 of JBBBDQ010000665.1, read as the reverse complement.
CTCATCCAACTGATTATTCGGTAGAGTTTGCATTCGATTGTACCTGGCTTCTTAAGCAAAACTATATAAATTGATTTGCTTTGCTTATCTGATATTACACCACTTTTGTAGATTGCATTTATTATTAATGTTGTTTCTCTATGACAAAATCTTCTAAGGTTGTCAACATCTCTATTACAATGCCGTCTGGTTTAGTTGCTTTGCTTCTATTCAATTTGGCCATTGCAGCTTTCACTTTGCATTTTAATATTTCCGGCTGTCAGCAATTTTGTTTGCAATCGGTTGTTCTCTCTTGTCGTGGAACAGAATTGATATATTGTTACTATCGTTGGAGTATTTCTTCTTTCTCCAATATGATCGTTCTATTCTTGGATTTTATACATCCTGTTAAGGAGTATGTTCTTTGTCCTGTCAATTTGGTTATCTCTTTATGCATGTCTCCTTTATTAGTTTGATCTGTCTCTCTATTTCAGTACTTTTGTTGCTGAGCCATTCCTCTTTAGCCTTATTTCCATTTGTAGTTTCTTGTATTCAGTTCCATGACTTGGCATATTTTTCCGTCTCCTTTACATGATGTCAAAAATCTCTTCAGTCATCCACTCGTTTTGCTTCTGCGACTGAGTTCCTCTGGGACCATGTCTTGGCATATATTTCCGTCTTCATTGCATCATGTCAAGAATCTCTTCAGTCATCCACTCGTTTTTTTTCTGCAGCTGATTTCCTCTGGGATCATGTCTTGGCATATTTTTCCGTCTTCATTGCATCATGTCAAGAATCTCTTCAGTCATCCACTCGTTTTTCTTTTGCAGCTGATTTCCTCTGGGATCATGTCTTGGCATATTTTTCCGTCTTCATTGCATAATGTCAAGAATCTCTTCAGTCATCCACTCGTTTTTCTTCTGCAGTTGATTTCCTCTGGGACCATGGTGCTTGCTGATGTCATTAGAGCTTCTTTTAGTGCGCCCCATTTCGAGTTTGCATTGAATAAAGAGCGAATATTGTTCGTATTTTTTGTTTTACTCTTAGTGTATATTTTTGCTGGTAGTAGTTATTCAGAAGCCTGTTGTATTGCAGTCTAGATGCTGCTCCTGGCTTCTTTATTCTCTGAAGTTTGACCCTTAGTTTGCAGATAACTGGAAGGTTCTACAGTCGGCACTTGGATAGGTTTTGCATTGAACCACTTCGTTTTTGAACATTTTGTTTATGGTTACATAATCGATTTCGTTTTTCATGTCGCTTCTTGTGCTTCTCCATGTCAATGAACGTCTTGTGTGTACTTGAAATCAGGTGTTGTTTATCACCTGGTCATTTCCCTCACACCACTGGACCCATCTTTCCGGTCGTTGTCGCTTCCTAATCCAAAGTTGCCAGTTGCCTCCCCTTCCTCCTTTCTGCCTACTTTGGCTTTCAAGTCTATCATGATGACTCAAACTTCTTGGCTTTTACATTGAACTTTGGCATTGTCAAGAGTGAGTAGAAAGACTCCTCAATGTTTTGCGTTGTTGGTGCATAATTTACTGTAATTGCTTTGTTAAAGGGTCTTCCTTTTATTTTTATCGTGTATATAAAGTCTACATTCCTCCACCGAGCGCCGACTTATGTCAATTCAGTCGGTGTTCAATCCTGGCTAGAAGCAATCGTATGTCTAACCGTACTGATGAATTGTGATACAGAAAAACAGGACTGTCTGCGGATGATTATTTCAGATCTAGCTTGCTGATTGATCACTATTGAGTAATGGTGGACTTCAACAAGTGTAGTTAATCACTGCTATTTACATATCGTTCGTTAAGTAACGAATTTGAACGGTTAGCCACTGGTGTGTAATTACATCGTGTATATAACACGCTAAAATCTATCTTCCTCTATTCTTTATTTTGGTAAAATCACCGACTGATGTCAATTTAGTCGGGTTTCAACTGACTGATGAGCTGTAATACAGCGAAACCGAACTGTCTGCGGATGACTATATATATATATATATATATCAAAATTCTCTTTTTACATCTCCTCTCAGACAATATTTTTATTTTCCACTTTTTTCCTTTTATTTCAGGATTTAAATTAAACTATTTTTATCCCAACAATCGTCAGACCTTTTAAACGGTAAAATTTATTGAAAACTTTTGGCAGAGACGAATATTACACCATGTTATTTTATCTCTATTTCTCTTTTCCCCATTAACTCTCTTTTACTTTTCTTTTTCTTTATCGATTTTATGTATATATTCTTTCAATCCATGTTCCGTAGCTCGCATTTCTTACGACCGCCAACTTTTGTGCATTTTTTTCCCATTTCTTTTTTATCCCTTTCTATTTCTACTCCGTTTTTTCATTTTTCACCTCCTTTCCTGTTTCTTTTTAATCCACATTAATTCCAGGATGTGCGTTGTGGTACAGTGGATATCGGCTCGGAACGAGAAACCGGGGAGCCGAGTTCGAATTCCAGTTGAATCCATTGTATTCACTTACGCGCCAATAACCTTGGGAAAGGTATTAATCCGTCTCTTCCTTCCAGTTATGGGTTAAATAGCAGTACAGATTGGGTTCTATAGCCTTGGTCGGCAACCAGTCTACCGCAGAAAGCAATGGCAACCTATGCGGGATAATCTTCTGCCCAGTCAGTCATGTCTCTTTCGAGACATGATCGCCCAAGCGTGTATCACGTACGGCACTTATCTGACTGAATTCCAGTGACACACTTATTTTTTGTTTCCTTAACACAGAAGGAATCTAATAGTCCTTTTCAATGGTTGACTCTTGAATATATTTCGCCATCTCTCTCTCTCTCTCTCCTTATCCCACTTCTTCCCTGCTCTCTGTATAAACGTCTAGACGACAACATTCTAACATAATCTACTCTTTCTTTTAACTCCCCCTCTCAATGTTCTTTCTTATTTCTTTTCTTTTTTCTTCTTTCATGTAAACTTCCGGTAAAGGAATGTTAATTTGAGTGATCTCCCGGTATATGAAGTTTGTTCTAATGAAGAATATGTTGCTGAATAAGCGATGTTTCCTCGCTGAAATGACCATACAACATATGTAAATATCAGAGTTTTATTTGAAAATATAAATATTCTGCTCTGTAAATATATACTACTATTTACAGCGACCCCTCTACCTGGATCATTTTTAATATCAATAGGATATGTGATTTTATTCACATGCCTTTTTATTTTTTATCTTCTCTGATCTCATACGCCTATGGCTTAGGGGTTAGTGACTCCGACTGACACCGAATCGGTCAAGTTTCGATCCCGGCCAAAATCAAGTAGATGTCTAGCCATACCGAGTATCTGTGATACAGTGAAACAGGCTTGCATATAGATTTACGAATTTACACACACACACACATATATATATATATATATATATTCTGAAATTCGCATTCCGCTGAATAGCTATTTCAGCAAGAAAATTCTCGCTTCATCAGCAGCGTTCAAAAATGAAAATTTATTATTTCAAATATAGTACAAATATTTTAATACATGAAGGAGCCCCAAAACATATTCATACACAAAAAGTTTTAAACGGGGGGAAGGGTATTAAGAAAGAAAAACAACATTTAAAATTTAAAAAGGTTGCAGAGACAGATATTCATGCCTCGATATTAAAAGAAATATCCTGGTAATAGTAAGGACTAATAGATTGAGACTCCCCTGTTGGTTGGATTTAGTTTTTAACAATGCTCCATATTTAATATATACCTAGCATATATATATATATATATATATATATATATAGTCATCAGCAGACAGACAGATCTGTTTTGCTGTATCATAGCTCATCAGTACAGTTAGACATCCGATTGCTTTTAACCCAAGACTCGACCGAATTGGCGTCATTCGGCTATTCAACCTCTACGTATTGGGTGCTCGGTAGAAGGGGGTAGACTTTTTAGAGTATCATGTATTTTATGCCAGTAGCTAGAGTGATCTAATTCATTACTGAATGAGCGATGTAAATATATATATATATTTGTGTGTGTGTGTGGGATATGAATTTTATAGATGGGAGATGACGATATATATATTTTTACTAATGAAGAATAGTATTGAAAAATTGTATGAATAATTCCGAAATGTTCATTTGTTATACGTTTGTGATACTTTTCGTGATAATGTCCTGAACCATAATCGGACTAAATTTATGTTTTTATGAAAATATGTGGTGGTAATTCTTTAGATTTTTTTTATGGAATCGAATTCATTGAGAGTCTTTTTCCTTTTTGTTTTCGTTACTTTTTTTTAAGTACGTATTCCACAATGTCACATTAGATCTACTATGAAATTTCAAAGGTTGTAAGAGACAGGGTGCAATTTTTTACTGTAAATGACTTTGCGATTAAGGCTCTCTCTAGAAATCTACGTCGTGACATAAAAATGATAATCTGATGAAAGGCGAAAATAATTGACCACGACGTAAATATCTAGAGAGTGCCATAATCGAAAAAAGTTCTAAAATTCCAAGAACTATTCCGATATGCGCATGTGCAATCGTACTAACATCACAAATTGATTTAATGAATATGCACACACAGTGGTCCCCCCTCACAATAATGTAATTGGTTGGTGTCAGCCATAAAAACAGTCTAAGGCGAGGACGCAAAAGAGTCTACCAGTAAATGTCTGCAGGTTTTTGACTAGAGGTCTACTACTACTAGAAGTCTACATCCATAGGTCTACCGCTAGAGTTCTACTGGTCTACGACTATTGGACTATGTCTATTGACTACGCCTACGTCTCGGGATACCGCATACAAAGATTATAGTCCATTACGTCTACATAGTAGTTTGTCCTACCCGGTTACATTTGTCTAAACCGCTTAACTATCTCGAAAGATATATATATATATATATATATATATATATATATATATATATATATATATATCCCTTTCCGGGACATATCACAAATTTAGTCCGACAATGTCCTGAAGAACGAAACTCGTCAAAAGTGATCATTTTTCTACTTTGTTATACTATTTAACTATAGATTTACATTTTTTATTTATTACATTTTTTGAAAGAAGAATGGAAATTCCAGATTTTTTAAAAAGATTTATAAGTAGTGTCACATAAATATAAACATTATTAACAAATTATTTAACATTAATTTTCTGAGAATTTATCAGAAATTGGTTGTTTTAATTAAGGAATAGTTTTCGGTTTGAGCTTGTAAACAAGATCTTTCGGTACATTCCACACTAAAAATGTCTAGCGATGTTATATCTGAAAATCATGATGGCCACTTAATTGCTCCACGGAATTCCATTCACCTCAGCTCGAAATTAAGATTTAATCATTTTTGAAGGCATAATCCATAGTTAACCTTAAGCCAACTTTAAGTAATTTATGTTTGTTCAATAAAATTTAATAAATAAAAATGACATTACATTTGTCGTAACCTATATATATATATATATATATATATATATATATATATATATATATATATATATATACACACACTAGCAGTATAGCCCGGCGTTGTTCGGATATAATGAAAGCTTTAAAACTAATCCATGGTCCTGGAGCTCAGACTCTTTGGACGTTGGCACGAAAGACTAAAAAGCACAAGTTCTTTCCAGTTAAAACTAAACAGTAGACTGAAAGAAAAATGAATGGATGTAAGTCAAATTTTGATTTCCTGGTATCGATATCAAATAAGTTTTTCGTCGTAAACTGAATGTTGAATGTTAAATAAGTCCTCTGAGTAAATGGTTTTATGGCTGAGACTAAGAACTACAATTATATCTACTTAGAGCCAAACCCGAAGCAAAAACTAAAACAAAAGTGCTGAAAAATATAAACATACAGGCAGATAAAGAGGGACACACAAAAACATCTTGCCTTTTATATAAGTACATTATCGATTTTCTGCATTATTGTAAGAAATGCAACCTTTAAACTTTAAATTTAAACTTCTGAATATCGTTTCTTATATTTTTGTCTATGAGTCTATCAAATTTGATTAAAATCGGACCACTCCTTCTCTAAAAAAATCTTTTTCGATTATCGATTTTCGATATTTATCGGAGATACCTCGAGCCAAAACTTAGCTAAGAACACTCGCAGACGCTTATAGTACAAATTTGTAAATTTTCAAGAAAATTGATTCTGCCGTATCGGAGTCTATAGGTAACGGACACACACACACACACACACACACACACACACACACACACACACACACACACACACACACACACACACAGTTCCATTTATAAATAAGTTTATATATACATATATATATATATATATATATATATATATATATATATTATAAATTATGTTTTAGAACATGTACAGAATTTTTTCTAAATATGTCCTCTACAATCATATGGTTGTTTTGACCTTGGATATCCAACATCTCATCAGGAGGAATGGGCAAGAATTGAAATCATCCACTGCCAATATTTGGTTCATTGTTGTTCTAGGGTTGGTTGGGGTTATTGATAATGAAGGGAATATGACTTTCGTATTGACCGTTAGATTTTTGAAGAATTTGGTGTGTAAATGCTAAAATGGTTGATTAATGGCATTATCTGTCAGATGTATGTTTTTATTGGTCGGGTCTATCTTTTTGGTTAGAATTTCGAAGAACATGGTGTGTGGGGGTTGATTACTTGGTTAGTTTTGTTTGTGTGTGTTTCTTTGCCTTCAAGAAAAAATAGAGGTCCTTAAATATATAAATAGTAACAAGCTTTTAAACCAGAGGCACGAAACCACAGTAATCTATAAGCACGTAAGGGATCTAACCCTACAATCATGCTAGGAAATACTAGGAATTTGATTAGATATTTTTATTATAAAAAATTAAAAATGCTATCGAAAAAATCGATCTAATAAATCTTTAAAGTAAGGTCTAATACCCACAAAAATGTCTAAATACATAAAATGTAAATTTAAAGAAATAAACATTCTCCAACACTACAATCTATGAAAAATTAAAAATGAAAGAAAAAATCGATTTTCTAAATTCAAAATTAAGATTAAATATACAAATTTCAACTTTTTGAAACTCCTCAACAAACTATTTAACCTTAACTTTTGTAGTGATATTACCACATAATTATGTTATACATGCTTAATAAATATTATTCAGTCTACTTTGTATTGAGCGCTTTTTTTAAGAATAGTATTATTTTGGATAAAAAAGTTTAATCCATCCATACCTACCCTATATATATATATATATATATATATATATATATAACTTTGAAAAACAGTAGCCACTCTAGCGTGTACGCATCGTTCATTTCAGTAAAAATGAAATTTGAGCACTCAAATTGGCGCGTAATATGATATGATATGCGCTAAAATGACTGCCCTCTTCCACCGAACGCCCCTTGGCCCAGGGGTAGATTCGGCGACTGATGCCAAATCCGTCGGGTTTCGAGCCTGGGTTATGTAGCAATTGGAGTCTAACTGTACTGATGACCTGTGAAACAGATCTGTCTGCGGCTGACAATAATATATATATATATATATATAGAGAGAGAGAGAGGGAGAAGAAAACTATTAAAAAGTTGTAAGTTTAAAAATGTATTTGTTTATTTCTATTATTATATTTTATATTTCAGACCGTCCTCGGTCCTTCATCAGAAACAAATGATTTTAAAATTTAAATTAGAAACGTATTTCGCGGGAACATCCGTGGAGAGAGATTGTGATGCAGAAAGCGACAGATTTGTAAACGTAAACCTGTCTTTAATAATACTTATGAATTTTGTTTTACAGAACATTTTTTTTTAATTGTATCTAAAAAAGTTTAGCTATTGAAATATTTGTAAAAATTCAAAACACCTTAGTCCCTATTTAACCCTAGTTTGTGTGTATTTAATTTTAAAATTCAGTATTTTTCTTTCTTTCTGCGTGAGTGTGTAGAACTAAAATCGGAGTCTATTAGTAAACATTTGCAATTTTCTAAAGTGTGACCCGGTTGATTGAAGTGAACTGCTATTGGGGAATATTGATTGTTCTGGCGTATGTTAAGTTTGTGATTATTGAAACGAAATCTAAAGCTATTATCAGATTCACCAATATATCCACTATATATCCACTATTTGGACATATTGAACAGAAGAGAAAATATATAATGTTTTGGCTGTCACAGGTGAGGCGTGGTGGGTGCAATTTCATTTTGGTGTTGAGTACAGAGAATATTGTGTCGTTTACTAAATGTTTACCATTTAACACCAGGGTGTCTGACAGGATATGAAGATAAACTTGTTGATTGTCCCTCTTGTATATTCTCATAAAGAAGTAAATAAACGATCGTTCTTCTTTGCAGTTTGTATCGGCAATGAAATTTCCTGAACGCGTTTGCCGTTATTAACGCGCTCGTGAAGGAAGAAGAATAAAAAATGTTATAGATGACCACACAAATATCTCATTTGCGCATATTAGATCGTGATGTTTCGAGAAATTTTGCTTGCTTGTTGTTTTGATTTCGACCAAATCCAACTTGACGCGTTCTGTACCGTTGTTCGAATGCGATGCGAAGCGATTTTTAAACCACGGCCAGTGATGCCTATTTTAGAAAAGAAAGATATAACTGAATGTCCCAGAAACCCACGCCACCCATATATATATATATATATATATATATATATATATATTGGAGAAGATGTGAAATGAGTAAGTCTTTAACTTCGTGCATGTACGTTGTTTGATTTTTATTTTGTTGATTACACCATAGAGTAAGCTCAATAGGAAACTGACTCTGAAAAAAAAAAGACTACCATGAGGCAATTTACTCGGTCACAAATTTGGAAACAACGTGCTGTACATTTCAGAGTGTTTGGGTATCAATCTGAGGACAGTGACAAGGATTCGGAAAGAGTTGGGTGAGTCTAACCGTGATTACAAAAACTTACTCAGCTCTGGGTTTAGAGTGTAGCTGCTGGAAAATCCTAGGCCTGAAACAGGGCTTAGCAGGCAAAAGTATCTTAGCTGAAGAACCAGCTGAGCCATCTTCAGAGAGGTTGTTTAAACTGAAATATTATAAAATCCACCATCACCGACGTTTTTATTTTGTTTTTATAATATTTCAGTTTAAACAACCTCTGAAGATGGCTCCTGTGAGCCGAAAGCTTAGAAGAAAACCAATAAATAATTATCCAAATGTTGGAGAATTTTTGTGTTTATTTTCAACTGAAATTAAAGCAAAAATACGACGTTTAGAACGGCTCATGATTAAACATAATAGACATTCATTGTCTCTTATATTTAATAGCATATGTTTAGAAAATTACTTGCTGCCTCGATATACTATATATATATATATATATATATATATATTAATCATTTTGACCCAAGCAAGGCATTCCATTGCCACTATTGCGCATGGGGCTGCATAGGAGAAGGTAAAATGGAGGAGTGTTTAGATGTAGGAAATGTCAGAAGGAAGGTGATAGATACCGAGGATGAGGGTTGGGCAGATGGGAAGAGTGTTTGAAAGAATGGGAGCGAGTTAGTGTGTTAGGAGGTGTATATTGACCTTACATTTAAACTCCTGGAGATTGTAGCCGTCGGGGAAGCAATCATATGGAAGGGAATTCCACGGTCGGGAAGTGCGAGAAAAGAAACTATTGGAGTAGAAATTGCGGTTGCATTTTATCTGTTTCACTGTAAAAGGGTGGGATCTAGTTGCTAATCTAGTTTCTTGTGCAAATTCATATCTAGGGGGCAGCAGTGATCTAACTTCATTGGAGCAGAAGCCGTGAAAGTATTTATAGAAGAGACACAGGGAAGCCACGTCGGTGAGAGAGAGACTGCAGGCGGTCTGCCAAGATGGTATCGATCACATTACAGACTGTCCGCTGTACCTTGTCGAGAAGCCCGAGAAGAATAGCAGGGGCACCCGACCAGATATGGCAGCAGTGTTCAATGCACAGGCGGATGGTAGATTTTTATATGTGCACAATATTCACCATCTTTGCGTATTTCGAAGAAACAAGTTATACATAATTATTTCTCTTTTCAATTTTATTCCGTACATAAATATATTCTTGTTCATGAGAATTAATGTCTTACATATTTCAGCTGCATCATACAGTATTTCGTGAAATGTGCTAAATTTTTAATGCATCATTTTAAACAAATATGCGTTGTTGAAAATCTGTATATCTTACTAAAAAATCAATTTGCACTAATGTCGTTTCTGCAGTGACATTTTATGACGCTTCTACTCAAAATCCTGTGTAATCTTCGGGAAAGAGTCGTGTCTGCATGGTGTTTCGTTTTTGCTATCAGAGAACGAAAGAAAGTAAACTGTGTCTAGCACTTGTTTTATTACATCATTCATTTCACCTCTTTTTATATTCATATATAAGCCTCATTCCGACGTTAAAACTGGTAATAATTACAGTGTTCTCTTACGATCACCTCGCTGTTAATGTGGTAAAAGTCTGTTGAGGCAAAAAAATCAACGTCTGGTGCCCCTTCCTATTTTTCTCCTTCTTTATGTCATCATCATCATCATCATTTATCCATCACACCCAGATGGTGCATAGGGTAGCAACTTTTGTTGCTGTTTCTGTAACAAACTGTTTTTTACGGGGCAGGGTTGTTAGCCCTGGACCCAACCCCCAAACCTGGAGGGCTGCTGGACCATTCTTGGTCCTTACGTTTACAGCACCTGGTATTCCCAAATGGTCACCCATTTAAGTACGGACCAGGTTCGATGTTGTTTAACTTTGGTGATCGGACGGAAACCGGTGTATTGAACACGATATATCCATAGACCCTTCTTAATGTACCGTCACCTTTTAGGACGTAGGCGATCGTGGACTTCCACTTACCCCTCTTCATGGTCTGTCTTAACAGTTTTCATCTTGGTATCTCACTCAAAATCTGTTTCGTCACCCACTGGCTCAAACCCATCAAATATGCCTTGCATTCTTTTTTCCCTGTTCCTCTCTCCCTCTAATCGTCCTGCGAGTATCAAATTATCCAAGCCCTTTTTCGTTATTACGTCTCACAAACTTTATCTGTCTCTTCATGGTATTAAGTATAAGTTTCCTTTCCCTATGCCTCCTCTCCAAAACCTTGTCTTTGCTCTAATGTTATGGTCCATGTTATGCTCAGCAGCCTTCTGTAGAACCACTCCTCTGTTGCTGCAAATATCTTTATCATCTTTGAAGACTTTTTTTTTGCATTTGTTGTTATGTAGGAGAAGAGATATCATAGTCCAGTTCTTTGTTTCCAAGGAAATCTTCCGTTCGCTCGATATACTGCTTAACTTTTGAAATGCGTCTTTGGATCTTAGGGGCGCACTTTCCATCCCCTGTTATAACGTTTCCGAAGTATTTAGTTTTTTGTGCATGCTTCTTTTAATTATCTCCGATCTGTAGTTGGCATTTTCCGTTTCTTTTTTCCGATGTATATGCATTCAGTTTCTGATGTTCTTGTGCGTTACGGTGCAGTAGATATCAGCTCTGACCGAGAAATCAGAGATCCAAGTTCGAATTCCAGTTGAATTTGGTGCTGTCACTTACACCCAAATATCCTTTTAGAAAGGTATTAATCCGTGTCTTCTCTTCAGCTATCTGTTACATAACAGAACACGTTGGGTTATATAGCGTTGGTTGGCAACCAGTCTACCGCAGAATGTAAAAGCCATCTAGAGCGGGAAAATCTTTTACCCAGTCAGTCATGTCACTTTCCTCTAATGATCACCCAAGCGTATATTACACATGGCGCTGATGCTTAATTCTTTCTTCTAGAATTCCTATGCTATCTTCAGTAATCCTGAATTAATTAATCTGAATTAATTGTCTGTCTGGATACGAGTAATTTGCACGCAATATTATTTCTGGATTATTCTAGTATCTCTTTCAAGATATCAACTTTATGCAAATTTTCAAATAGTTCTTTATGTTCTGTTGCATTACTTGTTCAGTATTTAAAGACAACCCTGCTTTTTTGTGAGACTTTAATAAATCATTTCACCCATAGCATGGGAATAAAGCAACTAAGACACAAGAGGTTGCTGAATGTTAAAGAATATGAAAAAATACTTTTAAGGAGAAAGGAGAATCACAGAAGAAGATTGAAGAAGACGATAGATAAAGATCGATATTACATTTAAATTTTCAAGATTAAATTTGACTAGAAATAATAAATCTGAAAGAAAGTTCGACAAACAAAATGTGTGATATCACATAACTTACGGTTACATGTAGCCATTGCAGCTGTAAAATCCTGCTAGCTGACGCCAATCTAGTCAGTGAGTGAGTTAAGTGACATACGGGAAAGACACTTAGGCGATTATTTCTTTTTTTTTTATCGTATCACCTCGAGCAAGGCGGTAACGCCACTGATGTGCAGGGGGCTACGTAATAGCGAAAAGATTGGAAAAGAGAAAGCCGGAAACGACATCCTAAACAGGGAACAAGGGATGGGCCGCTTAACCTGTTCAATAAACGTGGGTGGAATGTAAACCGGGCGATAAATAGATCTATCTACTCCCATTGAAAAAAAAAAAAAAAAACAAAGTGAGAAGATTGGAAAAGAGAAAGCCGGAAACCACATCCTAAATAGGGAACAAGGGGTGAGCCTATTAACCTGTTCAATAGAAGTGGGTGGAGTGTGAACAGGGCGATAGATAGATCTATCTACTCCAATAAAGATCTATCTACTTCAATATCTCGAAAAGACATAACTGACTTGGCAGAAGATTATCCCGCAGTGGGTAGCCATTACTTTCTGCGGTAGACTGGTTGTCAGCCAGTTTATATCTGCTCGGAAAGAGAAATTGAGGAGCCGAGTTTTGGGAAAGGTATTATTCCTTATCTTTTCTTAAATTATGGTTTAAATAACAGGAGAGTATGGATTCTATAGCTTTGGCTGGCAACCAGTCTACCGCAGAAAGTAATGGCAACCTATTGCGGGATAATCATCTGCTCAGTCAATATTGTCTCACGTATGGTAGACTGACAGACTGACTGACTACTACTTAAGCACAGCTATGAAGATAGATTTATTATATTCTTCTGCATTGTTACCAGTTTTTTTTTTTTAATCATTTCACCCCGAGCAAGGCAGAAACGCCACTGATGTGCAGGGGGTTACATAAATGTAGAAAGATTAATTAGAAAAGAGTGAGGAGTACAAACTAGTTAGAAAGGAACAATAGAAACCTGAGAAAGCAGGTGCAATGACAGATACATGGGCGGAGAGAAAGGGAAGGTTATACAAGGGAGGGGAGAGAGCTAGAGGCCAGTGTTTAGTAGGTGAGTATTAACTTTGCTTTTAAATTTCTGGAGGTCGTAGCCGTCAGGAAAGCAAGAATACGGGAGTGAGTTCCACAGTATTGCCTATTTAATTTATTCTTTCCGTAATCTTATCAATACCGAATTCGTCTAAATTATCTGTTCTATAAATAATTTCATGGCTTCCGCTCGGATGAACTTAAGTCACTGGTGCCTCCTCAACAGGTGTTTACTCGTGCAGTCAGATTAGCCAAATGCAAACGACAATTCTACTCCTGCAGCTTCTTCTCTCGCACTTCCCGCCTGTGGAATTCGCTCCCATATTCTTGCTTTCCTGATGGCTACAACCTCCAGAAATTTAAATGCAATGTCAATACTCATCTATTAACAACTGGACTCTCGCTCTCTCCCCACCCCCGTATATCCTTTCCTTTTTCTCCACCTATGTATCTGTCATCGCACCTGCATTCTCAGGTTTCTATTGCTCCTTTCTAACTAGTTTGTGCTCTTCACTCTTTTCTAATTAATCTTTTTACAGTTATGTAGCCCCCCGCTCATCATTTCTGCCTTGCTCGGGGTGAAATGATTAAAAAAAAAAGAAAATCCTGCTACTGTATTTATTGCAGTCCCAACCGGTTCTATTTTTTTTTTTTTTTTTTTTTTTTGTTGACGTTCATCATGGCCAGTCTTGTAATACTTTCATATCATAATATTTACGGTCTTCAAGTGTTTTTTTCTGACATATTCGTTCCATTTATTAAGTACAATTTCTTATCTGTTATCGGGGTTCCTACTTTTGATTTTATGCATCCTGTCAATGCGCACTTCACTTTTCTTGTTATTTTTCTTACTCATTATCTGTGATTCTTATTCATTCTATATCGACACGTATTGAGCCATATCGTTTTGTATCATCCCTAAACCTGTTTCGAATTTCCTTGCGTAATGTACTAAATTCTGTACCATACATTTTAATTACTGCCATTGCTTCACATTGATAATTTTTCAATATTTTTATAATCATTTTAATTAAAGCAAGGCAGAACCACCACAGGTGCGCATTGGATTTAGAGTGAGAGAAATAAAAGCTACAGGGGATATTGAAGAATGGATAAAATATCGATAGAAATTAAGGAGACAGAAGAAAGCAATTGACGTTGCCTTTACACCTTTAGAGGTTGTATCTATCAGGGAAGCAAGAAAACAAAAAAGGAGTTCCACAAACGATATGTGCATGAAAGACAACAGTTCGAGTTTAACTACAGAAATTAAATATTTCGACATTAAAAGAGTGAGACCTTGGTACCAATCTAATAATAACACGTGTAAGTCCGTGTGGTCGAGAAACCAGGAAAAAAATCTCGACAGAGTAGTTGACAGAGTAGTTGACATGAAACAGAGAAAAGCCAAATCACATCTTTGAGAAAGTGACTCAAATCAGGATCGATTTCTTTGAAGAAGCCTCTTTGGATTTTGTCGAGAACCTCGAGATGAATAGCAGGAGTAACCATTAAAATATAATAACAGTATTCCATAGACAGAAAAAATGTTTCCTGGCCCTTCACAGTGACCCATCATTCCTGGCAGTAGGTGCAGCTACATGTTCCATGTTTAGATTTCCTCAGAAATATCTCATTAAATGATATCACTAAATCCTCTCTTTGTGTCTTGCCCTTTGAATTTCTATTCTCGTTTATTCTGGTGTTTTGATTTTAACGCTGTTCGTATACATCTCTTTGCAATTTGGCTCATTCGGGATTTTGTTGTATTGAAAGTATTGAAAGTAGAGAATTTCTTTGGCTTTGGATTCTTTGCTGATCAACCCTCCATGTAAAACTCTACATTACCAAAGTTTCTCTATTGGTAGTTATGTAATCGATCTGCTTTTTTGTTTTTTGCTTCTTCATGCGCGTAAGCGTCTTTGACGTTTTTGACGTTCTTGAGACTCGGTGTTGCTGCAATCTGATCTTACGCTGTGCACTATTGGACCAATTTTCTTCGATTCCATCTCATAGTCACAATTAGCTCACTATTTCTCCACTATTTTCCGCACCTAATTTGTTATCGATATATCCAATTGTGATTGATTTGCAATTGCTCTTTATATTGGCGTTGTCCAGTGTGCAATAAAAGCATTCCATTTGTGTGTGTGTGTGTGTGTGTGTGTGTGTGTGTGTGTGTGTGTGTGTGTGTGTTATCGGCGCATGAAGAACTACAGGGCTTCTTTCCAGATTAACTATTATTCTCTAGGGTACACGACATTATTCTAAAAACAATTTGACAAGTCTTGACTTAGGGCCCCTGCTTTATATTTTCTCTCCGACTGTAAGGAAGACCATCTGTCACTGACGAAATAGACATTACATTTTTAATGATTTTATCCAAAGTAAGGTGGAAATGCACTTGTATGCAGGGTGTTACAGAGAATGAAAGTGAAAAATCTTTGATTACAAGAGAAATTGAGGAAAGTACATAAAAAGAAATAGATTCAAGAACGCTGAATATGACTAATGACGTTGCATTTCAATTTTTGAAGATTATAGTGAAGCATGTAAACGTAAGGCGAGAAATGTGAGAAATGAAATTGTGGGTGAGAAGTAGCGGTTGCATTAGTTATATCCACAGTATATGAGTGTGGCATATGCCAAGCTAGTCAGCCAGTTAGTTAAGTGCCATACGTGAAACACGCTTGGGCGATCATGTCTCGAAAGAGAAACGACTGACTTCGCAGTAGGTTGCCATTACTTTCCGCGGTAGATTGGTTGCCTGCCAAGGCTATAGAACCCAATCTGTTCTGTTATTTAACCCATAACTGGAGGGAAGAGACGGATTAATATCTTTCCCAAAGATATTCGCGCTTAAGTGAATGCAATAAATTCAACTGGAATTCAAACTCAGCTCCCCGAATTCTCGTTCTGAATCGGTATTCACTGCACCATAACCTTTATAACATCGTTATTTCTACATTAAAAATGACATTTATTTTTAAAGTAAATGGATGTGACTTACATGCCAAGCTAGTATCACTTTCAAATTTATTGAGTCGGAGTACCAGAGAAGAAGCTGGTCTACTTAATCTCACCTACTCCGATAATACTAATATTTAGCCCCTGTATTTCATCGTTTGTGTTTTGTAACTAGCCATCTTATGTAAGTGACATAAAAATATTAGTTAAATTTTAAATTTGTTCAATTCTATAATCGTTATAATATGACAACATTTTTTATAATCATTTCACTAAAAGCAAGGCAGTACTGCCACTGGTGCGCCGGGGTTACATAAGAGGTGAGTGATGAGAAAGAGGAACAAGTTACAGGGATGTCAGAGAATGGGTAAGAAAAGGATGAGAACATTGATGGGAAGAAAGCAGCATGAGAGTAGAGTGGAAATGGGGAAGAACATGATACAAGGGTTGTCAGGGAAAGGATGCAAGTCAAGGAAATAAGAGATGGCAATTGACATTGCATTTAAATTCTTGGATATTGTAGCTGTCAGGGAAGCAAGTATACAGAAGGAATTCCACTGGCAGAGGAGTAGAAATTGCGGTTACATTTGATCGGTTTCACTGTAAAAAAATAGTGGAACCTATTCGCTAGTGTAGTAGCTCGAGTATATTAATGTAGAGGGAGCACCATGGAGCCACGCTCGTCCACGCAGAAGCCGTGAAAGTCTTTGTAAAAAAGATAGAGAGAAACCACATTACGTCGAGCAGGGATAGGGTTAGGGTTAGCAGTCACAGGAGTTAATCGTAATGTGTGCTGTTTGGTATTGTATAAGCTTAGCATTGCTGAAAGATTTTTCTTACCTAAATTTTGATCGAAGAAACGGCATTTTACAAAAATTCATGTTGGAAGGTAAGTCATCCGAAATGATATTTATTTATAAACCATTGTTGCTTTATTTTTTCATAGAGAACAAGATGATTTACTGAAGTTTACTGATCTATGTGTTTTTTGTGAGTTACGATCATTTATAACACACACACACACACACACACACACACACACACACACACACATATATATATATATATATATATATATATATATATATATATGCGTGTGTGTATAAAGTAATAGAAAAAGAGAAAGGTAGAGAGATGATGGTGATAAATTTTGCGGTGTCATAATTGATAATGCGTGAAAGAAAACTTAAAACCTACTGTGAAAGATTCCATAAATTTTATAGTTTATTTGTGCATAATTTTAAAAGATGATAAACTGAATTTCTTCAGTGAAATGGGTTATTGTAATATACATTTTCAATATTTATTTTTCCTGTGAGAATCATATAATACAAAAGACGAAGCAAAAAAGCTCATGGTAATAACACAGCAGGTGGATTTGCGTGTTGGATTATAGTTGTCGAAGTTTCCAAGAAAATATTTAAAACTCAGCACCAATGAAATCAACCCAAAAATGTGAAACATGACGAAGGAGAGCGAATTTTGACAGAAAACTGCAAATTTGATTTCAATCACAGTCAATACGTTTCAATAATATTCGCATTGTTCGAACTGTTGTCCTCATCGTTATTGGCATATTTCTATTTACGACGTTTCGGCTATTTTACGTTTTGCCTTTGTAAGGTGATTGGAATTTCGAACCGAACTATTTATTTCTAACATTGGGTTACTATTGTTCTCGTTCCAAGAGTAATGCTTCTTCTGTATATCTTAGTTATCTCCCTTTAACTCAAGTCTAACTAATTTGGTCACTACTGCTTTAGCCAAGTATTGAACTCACAACTCAAGTCACTGGATCTAAACAATGATTTTATCCACTAGGTCATGTATCCTTGAGGATATCAGTGTATGACGTTCGGGACTTATAAAGGGTTCGGTTCGAAATTTCAATCACCTTAAGAAGACCGGAACATACAACGGTCAAAACGTCGTGAATATGAATATGGCGATAAAGATGAGGACAACAGTTAGAACAATGTAAATAATGTAAATACTACCTCATCTCAGAAATATATACAAACAATGAAGTAATAAATTTCTGTGAAGCTTTCAAGATAGTTTTTGATAGCATACCTACGATTCTGTTCACCTGAAGCATATTATTAGTACTTGGAAGCCCTATAATCACTTTCCTTATTTGCAAGTTACATTATTATTTTTAACTTTGTGTAATATTCTTATGGACAATTTCAGTAAAATTTGCTTCAGTCAATCGAAGTTAAGAAAGAATGATATGTTCATAAATATGCGTCAAACAGTTATAGTTATCCGTAAGATTAGACAGCTCAAGGGTGATGTAATGACTATCAAGCTTGCCTAGCAATAGCGATTAGAATTGAGTAGTGAGGTCGATCCTCTTTGAGCGCGATAAACTTTCGGCCTTGTACCACGTCTAAGCTACGCTCAGCAATTAAAATACACATGCTTTTCTCGCAAACCAGACTGCTCTTTTCATCCGTCTCTCACTGACTCTGTCTGTCTTTCTCTGTCTGGCTGCCTTTCTTTCTTTCTTTCTTTCTCTTTCTCTCTCTCTCTCTCTCTATATATATATATATATATATAGTCATCCGCAGACAGATTTGTTTCGCTGTATCACACCTCATCAGTACGGTTAGACTCCGATTGCTTTTAACCCAGGATTGAAATCTGACCAGAGTGGAGTAAGTCGGCGATTCTACCTCTGCGCTATGGGTGCACGGTAGAAGAAGACAGATTTTTTAGCATGTATATTATCATTATACACGCCCAATAGCCAGAGTGCTTTAATTTATTAGTGAATGAGCGATATATATATATATATATATATATATATATATATATATATATAATTCATTAGTAAATGTGTGATATATACATATATATTTGTCTGTCAACCATTACAGGCAACCTCTTCTGCCTCCCATAAGCATGGACCAAGTGATTCTCCCTGAGAGTAATACACTACGCCTAATCGGACTTACCCTGTCCTCAAATCTCAAATGGAACCACTATATTGAATCCATAGCAAAATCTTCTGCTAAGAAGATTGGGCCACTATGTCGATCCAGGATGTTTTTTCCACCTGAATCCATCCTGCATATATACAAGTCAACCATCCGTCCGTGCATGGAGTACTGCTGCCATTTATGGTCAGGTGCCACTGCCGTTCTCCTCCGTGTTCTTGACAAGCTCCAAAGGAGAGTCTGTAATGTGATAGGTACTGATCTGGCGACTCGACTGCAGCCACTTCCCCATCGTCGAAATGTGGCCTTCCTTTGTCTCTTCTATAAATACTTTCATGGCTTCTGCTCGAATGAGCTTAAGTCACTGATACCTCCTCAACAGGTGTTTACTCGAGCAACCAGACTGGCAACTGGGTCCCAGCCATTCACAGTCAGATTAGTCAAATGCAGACGACAATTCTACTCCTGCAGCTTCCTCTCTCGCACTTACCGCCGATGGAACTCACTCCCGTATTCTTGCTTTCCTGACGGCTACAACCTCCAGAAATTTAAATGCAAAGTCAATACTCATCTACTAACCACTGGCCTCTAGCTCTCTCCCCTCCCCTGTATAACCTTCCCTTTCTCTCCACCTATGTATCTGTCATCGCCACTGCTTTCTCAGCTTTCTATTGTTCCTTTCTAACTAATTTGTACTCCTCACTCTTTTCTAATTAATCTTTTTACATTTATGTAACCTCCTGCACATCAGTGGCGTTTCCGCCTTGCTCGGGGTGAAATGATTAAAATA
The DNA here is from genome assembly GCA_037127315.1 of Ascarosepion bandense. NCBI lineage: Eukaryota > Metazoa > Mollusca > Cephalopoda > Sepiida > Sepiidae > Ascarosepion > Ascarosepion bandense. Next base: position 2,249,958 of record JBBBDQ010000665.1, on the reverse strand, counting down.
TATATATATATATCACAAAGAAGTTATGGTTTTAACTGAGCACGTTCATGCTGATTTCGAAGTTTCGTGAGAATACCGATATATCTTTACTTCTCAGGGTTGGTTTACTCAGCCCTGATAAGCAAGGACATCATTCGAAGTCGGCATGAACCTGCTCAGTTGAAATGATAATTTTTTGCGCTAAAACTTTCAACGTTTTATCTTCACGCTGACATCAGTCATTTTAAGAAAATATATAACCTGCTTGCCAGAACAACTTTTATCAATGAAACTACTGAAAACAACAACATCGGCACCAACATTAACAACACTTAACATTATATATATATATATATATATATATATATATATATATTGTGTGTGTGTGGAGTTAGGCAGAATCTTTTTTTATTGATGCATGTTTTATTAAATAATATAGACAAGTTTTGGCTATTTTAAGTAAATTCTTTTCATGTCGTCTAATAAGCTTAATAACATTATCGTTGAAAGAAGAAAGAAATTCACAATATCCTTTCTGAGCTTTCGGCTTACATCTGCCATTATCAATCCTTCATGTAGCCTTGGAGGGCAATCACTGTACAGCAGCATGTAGTGACAACCTATTGCAAGAGAATTAAAAATTAAATTTATATATATATATATATATATATATATATATATATACACAAACACACACACATACATATATATATATAAATATATAAATTTAATTTTTAATTATATATATATATATATATTCAATTATATATATATATATATATATATTCTAAAGCCGTTATAAACTGGTAAGTTTTAATGATCTCTTCAAGCTGTAAAATACATTTCGTTTAATTTAGTTAGGTTACATAAAAAAGTCAATGCAAACGGCTTGAATCAGGAATTTATTTTTATGTTAGAACCAAAATGGTAAAGGGTGAAACACTCATCAGTTAAGTGCGGGATCATCCACTATATATATATATATATATATATAGTGTATTTAGTCAGTAATCTTGATGCTGAACATTATCACAACTCTACACTATATAAAAATGTACGCCAAACATCACGGTCTTGAATCAAGTTCGGAAGTAAATAGGGTGGTATTCTGTGTTAGAACATAGCTGATGAATATAGATGGTTGCTTGGCGACTAATTGGTATAGATAGGTGTCCAGAACAGAAGATTACTCGGGATTTTTTTCCTGCAAAGCTCATATGCGTTCGCATAAGATTGTAGGAATGCTAGAGATTAATCAATAGAGTTGTTATTTAGTTGGGCGTTTTCTGCAGATCTTAAGTATAGCTATCAGCAGTGTAGGTTCCATTGACTAAGTTAACTCACTATGTCCCAAAATAATTTGTTTTTTTCAACAACTGTTGCTCGAATACAAATATATACACATGCCTACACGTACACGTATAATAAGGCTTTACCTACAGTAGAGAATATGACTATATATATATATATATATATATATAAGACTATACTTATTTATATATATATATATTTAGTGTATCGAGGCAGCAAATAATTTGCTAACCATATACTGTTAAATATAAGAGACAATGAATATCTATTATGTTTAATGATGAGCAGTTCTAAACATCGTATTTTGGCTTTAATTTCAGTTGAAAATAAAGACAAAATTTTCCAATATTTGGATAATTTTTTATGAAGTGGGTTCTAAGTTTTCGGCTCAGATGAGTTATCTTCAGAGTGGTTATAAAATTTGTATTATCTACCACAAAGACGATCTTATCTTGTGTTGACATAAAACTTTGCTAAGCAACGATAACAGTTACCAAAAATAGCAAACGATGTTCGTAAATTTGTAATGTGGTTCTATGACGTCACACCGCGTGAGATCTCGAAATGTTAACAGAACAGCGTATATGAGTGAGGATTATTGTATTGTTGACTAATATATATATATATATATATATATATATGTGTGTGTGTGTGTGTGTGTGTGTGTGTGTGTGTGTGTGTTTGTGTGTGTGTATTTTCAAATTTAAATTTATTCCTCTCTTCTTTCTCCTTTTTCCCCTTTTCGTTTAAGCTTATAAAACGACATTTTTTCTTTAACGTCCTCTCTCTTGTCCCAACCCCTTATTCTTATTTTTTATTTTTTACTTTCTAAATCAACGTGCCAGCAGTCTGACTGACTTACGTCAAGTATCTTAATGTTGACATCCGCTCTTACGCGTGCTCTTTAATTACATGTATGTGTACATATTTATATATGTATGTGCGTGTGTATTCCCCTTGCTGATGTAATGATGCATATTTTATTAAATTTTCAGTTTTCTTTATTTTTATTTCTGATTTTGCCCTTTTCGAGGTTTCTGAATTTTATTCGTGTAAAATATTCTTTACAATAAAAACGGAAGCTGGAGATGGTTCGGCAAAAATACGCCATAATCCCATTTAATCATGAAATAACATGTCTGTTTTATTTTTACGTTTATATATATATATATATATATATATAGGCAGCATTTTTTCATTGATTCATGATTCATTAAAAAATATCGAAAAGTTATCCCAATGGCTTTCCATACTTATTACTTCTCGCCTCTACTCTCGTGCGGTCATGTGAGACGCCACAAGCTGTAGTGCATTTTTCACTTCCAGCATGCACGCACGTTTTCGCAAATTCTCCACGCAAACAAAATAGGCGACTACGACAATCGCTCGTCCGTGAACTGCTCGTTACAACCAAAACTATATTTATATTTGATAATGGCTGATGTAAGCCGAAACCTCAGAAAGTATTAAATAGAATCATGTATCAATATTGTGACTTTCTTTTTACTTTCAACGGTAATGCTATTAAGCTTAGACGATATGAAAAAGGTTACATAAAATAAATCGACAAAACTTGTCTATATTGTTTAATGAAACATATATATATATATATATATATATACAGAGAGAGAGAGAGAGAGAGAGAGAGAGAGAGAGAGAGCATTTCAGAAAGATTTATAATGTAGATATAAAAACATAGTGATATTCCGTTTAATCTTTCAGTGCGATCTTCCATAGAAATGCAACTACATCTAAGAGTAAACAGTCAGTTCTTAATCTTTATGGGCTTTGTCTTCTCAGAAGGCTTTCCACAACTTCCTGTCCATAATAGCTTTTAATAAACTTTGTCTTTTTGTTATTGCTCCTAAGCCCTGTTCCTCCATGCATTAAATCAAGCTAACTAAGTACTGGATGCGATGAAGAAATTGACATCTAACGCAAAGATAAAAATAACAGTGACATTTCATTTTAAAAGATACATTTACCAAAATTGCATAAAACTAAAAATAAAAACGAGCATATTTGTTCAATAAAAGTAATATTGTCGTCCAACTCGGCATTCAGATGACTTCGGAAACTCTTGTAACTTTTGTGAATTTTTTCCTTCGTTAAGGTGAGGAATGCTGCCATAATCCTTGCATTTGGGTTATCTTTGTTATTACAAAGAGTTTTGTTGGACTTTCGCTCAACTGAGCCCCACACATAAATACCAAGTGTGTCCACGTCTAGGGAATTAGGTGGAGATATGCAAGGGGTATATGTACATAGCATAAATTATCTGACAGGCATGACTGGATACTTGTGTGGTCTAGTGCAGAGTTCTGTTTCCCGAAAGAGTGTATTCCTGCATCCACTCTCTTTATACGGGACAGCACTTCCTATTAAAAATGTTAAACTCTTTATAAACTCTGAAGCCCTCACCAACAAATTTGGGAGTTTTTTCTTATCAGAACAATCAGAGGGTGTTTTCCGAGCTGGTATATTCTTGTATTCAACAACAGACTCTTGCAACTCTTTCCCAAGCCTCTGCACAGTCCTCAGATTGACACCTCAACACTCAGAAATGTTCGTATTGGAGTTTCTAGTCCGGGTGACTAGCAGTACCGACTGCAATTTTAAAATTTATCCCAAAGTTAATTGTGTCTTTTTATAAGACGGTGCCCAACTGACCCTGTATCATCGAAAATATAAAAGACAAATGACGCGCATGCGCGAAATTAAATATAATAGCGTATTCCATTAAGCTGAATCGAAGGTAGCAGCAAATACAACAGTGTTATTGGTGAAATGTGATTGATTCATGTTAGTTGAGTTATGGCAATTATGTGTGAAAAATAATATTGCCTAAATGTTTGCCTAGACATCGGCGGCACACCTTCATTCGATGTCTTACGTCTCTTCATAGGTACTCATCGATCTCACGTCGACTTATTACCACAACATCTTCGAACATCCATGACATTCAATACACACCATAATTGCCATGACTCAAATAATATGATCCAATAATAAAATCAATACAATTACATGAATAACTCTTTTAGTTACTGCTAACTTCGAACGGTCTTAATAGAACACCCTATATAAACAGCGGTATTTTACCAATGGTACCTTGTATGTTATGCGTTGTCCCTTCTGCCCTCTATTTGTCCTGTGAGTATTATAACATCTAAGCCTCCTTTCTCAATATATGACAAAGAAACTTCAGCTACCTCTTCTTGATATTATGTATTATTTTCCTATTTGTTGGCATTTTCTTCAAAGCTCGTCGTTGCTCAGACGTTCGGTCCACGGTATTCTCAGCATCCTTATGTATAACCATATTTCTGTTGCTTCAAGTCTCGCCTTTATCTTTGAGCTGATCGTCCATCACTTACTACCATACAGAATGATATATATTATATGGCTGTTAAATACTATTTCTCTTGTTTACAATGAAGTAGTAATTCTTTTGTTTATATCTAAATCTTTGATGAGGAACAAATTTTTCTAGAAATATGGCTAATTTTTTGGATATATATAGTATATATGTATGTGTGTGAACCACGTGATTAGTGATTTATGTATTGTCGATACTTAACCTTTTTATCATAACATGTCTTTGTAAAACTTCAAAAACGCAAAAGAAACATGAAACGTTTTATTCCATAATATCTTATGGATGCGTTCATTGTTTGTATAGTTACAAAGCAGCACAACTATATATATATATATATATATATATATATATATATATATATATATATATCAAACGCACACACACACACACACACACACACACACACACACACACACACACACACACACACACACACAGACATATATTTTTTAATCGTATCATCCCGAGCAAGGCGATAATGCCACTGGTGTGCAAGCGGCTACATAAGTGTAAAAAGATTCATTACAAGAGAGTGAAGAGGAAGACAAACCAGTTAGAAAGGAGCAATAGAAGGATGAGAATGCAGGTGTGATGACAGTTTCCAGGGTGGAGAAAAAGGAAAGGATATACGGGGTGGAGAAAGAACTAGAGTTAAGTGGTTAATAGATGAGTATTGACATTGCATTTAAATTTCTGTAGCCGTCAGGAAAGCAAGAATATGGGAGCGAGTTCCACAGGCGGGAAGTGCGGGAGAAGAAGCTACAGAAGAAGAACTGTCGTCTGCATTTGGCTAACCTAACTGTGAATGGGTAGACAACCCAGTTGCCATTCTGGTTGCACGAGTAAACATCTGTTGAGGAGGCACCAGTGACTTAAGATCGTTCGAGCAGAAGCCATGAAAATATTTATAGAACAGACAAAGGGAGGCTACATTTCGTCGGTGGGGAAGTGGCTGTGGTCGAGCCGCCAAGTCAGTACATATCACATTATTGATTCTCCTTTGGAGCCTGTCGAGAACACTGAGATGAACGGCAGAGGCGCCTGACCATGCACGGACGAATGGTTGATTTGTATATATGTAGGATGATTTCAGGCGGAAAAAACATCCTGGCCCGACACAGTGACCCAACCTTCAGAGCAGTGGATTTAGCTATGGACTCGATATAGTGGTTCCATTTGAGATCAGAAGAGAGGGTAAGGCCGAGGAGGCGCAGTGTATTGCTCTTAGGGAGAACCTCTTTGTCCATGCTTATGAAAGGCAGGAGAGGTTGCCTGCGACGATTGACAGACAACAACTTGGTCTTAGTCGCATTGAAATTGACAAGCCACTTCTTGTCCCAATTCACCACAGAGTGTAGATCCTGTTCAAGGTCAGCAGCGAGATTATGTTTGTCCGCCACGACGGGTTTCTTACTGATCCGGGAGTAAATTGTGGTGTCATCTGCATAGATGCCTACTTGGCACTTGATCTAATCTGGGAGGTCATTGATGAAAATAAGGAAGAGCGTTGGCCCCAGGATAGAGCCCTGTAGGACACCAGCATTTTGCGGTTATTTAAAAAAGTTTGGATTAGATCAAGCAAGCGTCCGCTAATACCGTAACCCCGTAGCTTGCATAGAAGGCCATAGTGCCAAACCCTGTCAAAAGCCTTGGAGATGTCCATAGCAACAGCACGAGACTCGCCTGACTCATCAAGGACCTAGAGCATGTACTCCATAATAGTTGCTAGCACGTCAGCCGTGGACCTGGCAAAGCGGAAGCCATACTGCCTGTCAGAGTAGTGTTTGTGGGCAGTAAGATGTTGAACTATTTCAGCATTAATTATGGCCTCGAACACTTTCCCGAGAATTGGTAGAAGACTGATAGGGCGATGGTTGGATAGGTCCGAGGTTTCACCACAGTTCTTAAATACAGGAACGAATGAAGAGAACTTCCAGCATGCAGGAAAACAGGAAGCAGAAAGGCAGTAGTTATACAGTTTAGAGAGGACTATCACCGGGATTCCATCACCACCGCTCGCCTTATGGTATTCATGTTTTGAAATTACTCGGGATACTACTCTCAGGGTAATATATACGTCGTACAGTTTGGCCCCAGTTCTAATAGGGAAATCGGCTGAGGGTTCTTCAGATGAGTCAAATGTGGAGTTGGATGAGAATCTGCGAGCAAAGCGCTCAGCTTTGTCCGCAGATGACGTGAGAACCTCAAAGTCATTATATATAGTCATCAGCAGACAATCCAGTTTCTCTATATCACAGCCACAGTTCATCCGCATGGTAGAGATCCGATTACTTCTAGCCAGGATTGAAACCCGACCGAATTGACATTAGTCGGAGATTCTAACATTTAACTTATAGGCGCTCGGTGGAGGAAGGCAGAATTTAGCGTGTTATATTCACAATGTTAACACACGCCAGTAGCCGAGTGTGTTCAAATTCATTACTGAATAAACTACACACACACACACACACACACACACACTCACACTCACACACACACACACACACATATATATATATATATATATATAGAGAGAGAGAGAGAGAGATAAAATATACGTAAACACTTAAATTCCTATATATTCTCAAAATATACTTGTACATTCCCAAATCGATGCATTCGTTTCGTTTGTCGGGACGTTTTCACTCGATGACGAAATCCTGATAAGTCAACAAGGATCCTAATGACCTCATCTTCTTCCTACTTGTAAGATACTATTTTTGTCCACTCGCATCGACTAAACATGAAACAGCGGAGAAAACGCTTATGAGAGGCCATTTTGACCCAAACCATTTGACTCGATTCGATCAGCAATAAGGTGAAGTATACTGGAGCAAGCCGACTTCGTCTCCACCTTTTCGGTCCGAATCTCCTTCCTACTTCTCATGTGAGTGTATGTGCTTATTTTCTGTTTCGGTCGCAAAGTTTGCTCATTTGAAGCTATAATATTTTGTTTCATATATAAAGTTATATAGCTACATTTTGTTGTTACTTTGAAGTTGCATCTTTTTCGAATCAAATTCTTTATAAACAAATTTACATTACATAAATTATTATATTGAATTTTTTGCATATTATTTTCACATTTCAGGAAAATTGGAAAAACAGGGATAACAATTTAAATACTTAAACCCACTAAAAATAAAGTGCATGGCAATAAGAAATACAGCTTTATACAAACCTTTCGTAAGACAGTTTAAAGGAAAGAAGTGCAGAGGAAAGATGCATAACCTGCCTAAAGAGCTTGTGTAAAGCTTTTTCCTAACAACATCTCGTAGATATAAGAAAAACTTAAAATTACAAAGGAGAGGGGACTGAGTTTTATTTGAAGCAGCGGTTATTTTTATTTTTGATTGTGTAAAATTATACAACTACAATGGGTTTATAGTTTGAATTCATGTCTTTTACGAATTCAACATTTTAGGAGCGAATTGAGTAAGATTTAATGTTTATATTACATTGATGGTCTGACGCTTGAAATGAAAAATTTAAGAATGCAACTGGGTTTCATAGCTCGTTTGCTGTCATATAGAAGGACAGATAGCACATAACAGTTCAGTGCTCTTTTTTGTTGTTGTTGTTGTTGTTTTCAAAAATATCTTCCTGTCTCTCAATACTCAACTCAGCTTCTAGAATGCATCTTTGGCCATGCCAATACGCCTTCGAATCTCATTCTTCCACATTGCATCCTCTGTTAGAACACTTCCCAGGTATTTAGATTTCTGTACATGCTTGATGTTAGTATACCCGACCTGTATTTGGTATATTGGCCTGCCCTTGTTTCGTGCAGTTTATTTCTAGTCCTTTCTTGTTACTTTCTTTAGCTACTTTCTGTAGGAGGTTTTGTAGTTTCTTTTCTGTCTGCTATCAGCATTGTATCATCTGCGTGTCTTAGGTTGTTTAAATTGTGGCCTCTGATTACGAGTCCAGGCATAACTTCTAGAGTCCTCAAAATATTCTCGCTGTACAAGTTGAACAGATCCGATGAAAAGACACATCCTTGTCTTACGCCCCTTTCTATCTTTGTATGTCTACTCAATTCATTACCTCTCCGTATGCAAGCGGTGCACTGCCAGTAAAGATTCTTGATTACTCTCAAGTCTTTCCCAAATATGTCCAGGCTGCCGAGCATCTCCATCAATTCTTTGTGGCGTATTTTGTCAATAAAGCACATTGTATAAGTCCTTCTTCATTTGTATTGCCCTTTCAGAGAGCATCGTATTCATAAATATGGCATTCCTTGTTCCCGTGTCTTTAACAAAACCACACGGTTCTTGTCCTATCCATGGCCTGATTCTGCTTCTCGCTCTATTCGGACGATCAGCTTTGTTATATGGCTCATTAAACTGATGGTTCTGTGGAGTTCGCACACGTTTGCTGCTGGCTTCTTAGGAAATGCTATGAAGATTTTAGTATACCCGATTTGCAGTTGGCATTTTGGATTTCTCTTTCTACCGGCTATCATACAGTCATGTTTTTTGTAGTTTATATGTAGTGCTTTTTCCCACTTTCTTTAACCATTTCGTGTAGGAGGTCTTGTAGTTTCCTTTTCGTATCTGCTATCAGCACTGTATCATCTGCACATGTTTAGATTGTGGCTGCCAATGACGAATTCAAGCAGGATATCTAAAGCTTTCAGGATTGTCTCACTTTATAAGAGTGCATAACCTCCCTAAAGAGTTTGTGTAAATCTTTGGTAGAACAGGGTTGAGGATAGATAGCAGAATGATAAAATTACAAAGAACAACAAAAGACAGGAAAATGCGAGTCTGATTTTAAACAAAAGTTATTTTTTATTTATAAATATAAAACTATATAACTACACGTAGTTTAAATTCACGTCTCTTACGAATCAAAGAGTTTAGGTGCGAATTAATTAAGATTTAATTGTCATATTAAATTGATAATTTTTCATTACTGTCTATTATAATAGTCTAGACATGGTAAAGATATTGTAAAAATCCAATATGCTTTAATTATACACCTTACTTCTATATTAATAATGAACGATTGATTAATATTTGTCTAATTAGGCAATTGTTCTTTTACTTGTGTGGCTGCATGTTTGCAATATTAATAAATCTTTGTCTCAGTTGTAATATTTTGAAAATGTTATGGTTTCTGTGTGATGCTTGTTAGGGCTTCAATGCGTCATGCCAAAATGATTTTAAGAACTTGATTTTCGTTTTCATAATTTGTTTTCCATGATTAGCTGCTGACATTTCATACATCAAATCGGCAAGCATCGTTCTCTCATTTCATTTGCAAACTTCTTTATAATTGGAAGCCAAATCGATGGCAATGTGTGACTCTGGTCAGTAATGGTCTATAAATTCATTAAAATGACTATATTGCGAAATTGGGGCCGGTCACAAATCTGAAATGTCTGGAACATTTTAGCAGTATGCCAGCAGAAGGTTTTTTCGAGAACGTGAGTTGGACAAGAGACTAAATATTGATATTCTAGATAAACAGTTTATTTTGATTGATTTGATTTGATTGATTCGTTTTCAGTGGTTTACCAAACATCTGCAGGTAATTTAAGATCATAAAATATTTTGAGATTCTAAGAATTTTGAGATTCTAAGAATTTAATAATGGGTTAATGATACAAGTCTTAATAATTTACTCATAGCTATGCGGAGAAGAGGTGGTCCGATTCCTTTCGAGGGGTATTTGCACGTAAGATAATATTGCAGCCCGGCTTTCCAGTGAAAAATTCTCAGCAATTATCCTTTACACCATTCTCACATGCAAGATTACAGCATTAACAAGAAGTCAAGTATTTCGGTACTGACCAAACATTAGTGATCTACGGGAATCTGTGTTTCAACATGAAAGCCACAGGTTATTTTAATATTATCTCAATATGTATATCATATCCTTCACACTGCTTGTCACGTCATATTTTGCATCTTTGCTATAAGAAGAAAAAGACGATAAAGTTTAAAAAGTTATCACACACTCGCTCTTTCGTTTTGTCTATGCGTTTACTCTGCCTTGTATCTTCTTCTTCTTCTTCTTCTTCTTCTTCTTCTTCTTCTTCTTCTTCTTCTTCTTCTTCTTCTTTTTCAAGACGCAGGCGATCATGACTTTCCCTATCACTGGTGGCTCTTAGTACGCCTTCTCTTGTTACACCATGCAACCCTCGTTCCATCATCCACCTTATTAGTTCCTTCAAATATGTTTTCCCTCTATCTGGCACTGTTAGTATTAGGTTCTCCAAGCCCCGCTTCCTCATTGCATGTCCCAGGAACTTCAGCTGTCTCTTCCTGATGCTCAATATTAATTTACTTTTTCTTTTCCATCATTTCCAAAATTTCATCATTGCTCACATGCTCGATCCATGATATTCTCAGCATCCTTCTGTAGAATGACATTTCAGTTGCTTCAGGTTTTTCCTTCATATTTGATGATATTGTCCAGCATTCACTGCTATATCGAGGAACTGACAACACATAGCAACCTAGTACTTTCTTCTTTGTTTCTAGCAAAATTGTCCTGTTTCTTAATACTTTACTCAACTTCTTGAATGCTTTCTTCGCCATGTCAATTCACCTTTGGATCTCTGTGTCACACTCCGTCTTCTGCTATAACACTTCCCAGTCGAAGTTGGTCTTTGTGTGTGGGGACGATGTCGGCGGTAATTCGTCTTGTCACATTAGCTCGCTGTGGCAATTAATCTCTATGCCGTGGCTCATTTTCGGCTCTTGGTATTTCTTAACATCCTAAACCAGGACTCTATTAGAGGCGCATTCAGTCAATTAAGTGCCATACGTGAAACACGCTTGGGCGATCATGTCTCGAAAGAGACATGACTGACTGGGCAGAAGATTATCCCGCAGTAGTGTGCCATTGCTTTCTGTGGTAGACTGGTTGCCAGCCAAGGCTATAGAACCCAATCTGTCCTGTTATTTAACCCATAACTGGAAGGAAGAGACGGATTAATACCTTTCCCAAGGGTATTTGCGCGTAAGTGAAAGCAATGAATTCAACTGGAATTCGAACTCGGCTCCCCGATTTCTCGTTCCGAGCCGATATCCACTGAACCACCAATTCGACATTAATTTGGTCTGAGGCAGGCTTCTCTACGTTTCTTTACATTTTCAGTCAGAAGTTATCCGAGACAGCCGTCACTGTCTCTACAGCTGGCACCCAAACGGAATGGCTCCCGGTTGGGAAACTCACTCCCTCAGTCGTTACATCTTTGGGCCGAGAGCCCACTGGACTCCAACTTCAACTGAACTTGGCTTCTTGTACATCTTTTAGTCAGGAGCTGTATGGGAAGGGATAACTCTTTTTGGTCGTGTCCCCCAGTTGGGAACTTCACTCCCTCAATCGTTACATCTCTGGGCCGAGAACCGACTGGACTCCATCTGATTTTGGCCCTCTCGGCTCTGATATTTATGCATGTCTTAAATTTTCTTGTGAGGTGCGTGATGGACACGGGGTGTCCATACAAATAAAATCTTTAACCAATGAGATTACTCCCAGCTCGCATCATGAGGCCGAGGGATTTTCTCTCCCTGGTTTAACCAATGAATTAATAATATTTCTGTTGACATCATTCTTTTTCGTCTTCTTACATCATTTATTCAAGTTTTCAAATTTACAAATCCTTTCCCAACAAAATTTATAATTCATTTTATTCCCAGAGACAGAATTTAACCTTTTAAACCTCATCAAAAATTTCCTACAGTAGTGTTTTGAGTACCTGTATTTTTCACTTCCACCGGCCACAAAAGCCGAAAACTGCCAGCTGCAAAAATATTTTTCCTTTTTATTCTCTTCAATTTTCAGCATGTTTTTTTATTAAATTTGAAAAGTTTTGTAACAAATATTTTGTTTTTAACTCATATTGCAATTGACAATATACTACAGAATCAAAAATAGTACTAGTAATAATTTCCTTCACTCTGTCTTACTAAACTTAGGATTACATTTTTTTTACATGCAATATTAACGTCTTATATATTTTTTTTACAAGTAAGGCAATTACGTGTTTTATAGAGAAATTGTGCTGCGGTATTATTCCGCTTAATATCAAGTGAGAAACGGATATGCGCAGAAGAGTACAATAGTTGCAAAGACAGACAAGACATAACTTACAACATAGAGCGAAGTGGTTAAGATCGCATTTACTCGCGGATGTAATAAGTACGAATATTACTTGAATGAAACTCGAATATTTACACCTCGAATAGTATCATTTCAAACCATGAGCTATTTCACCGTTGAGAATACTGCAGCGGTGTCAGCCACTCTACAACAAGACATATTTAGAATTTTTGCGAGAAGTTCGATGGGCGTTAGATTATGCAAAACATGCTTTCAGAACAAGCAATAAATTAATACCTGAATAAAAAATGAATATCATTTGTTTTAAGATTATAACCTAGCTATAACGTGAAACATCCATTTAATGAAAACATTGCCTTGCAGGAAAAAGTTTATTTTTATAAGGGATTGACAAACTGATATCATGCTAAAAACTTTCCATTAGAGTAATAAATAGCCTAGGTGTAATTATTTATATCAATTTTACTATTTCTAATATAATTTTTCAAATGCGAAGTTCTTTAAAAAGCAAAAGAAACCGCAATAGGAAGATACATAATTATTGAAAAAAAAAACAGAAAAAAATCGTTTCCTTCTTTTTGTGTACTTAGTATCAGTTTTTGTAATCTTTAAAAATATTTATATTTTTATTATAAGTATTTATTTCTTCCTCACATTTACTCAAAAGTACTTGGCAATTCGTTGGTAAACGGACCTGCATTTTTCCCTGAAGTCATTTGACACAATTTCCATAAAGATTTTGTTTAATAAATTTCATCATTGCCTTATCGCATATCAAATAGTTGTCAATACGATATATTTTCGAATTTGAATTTGTCGCCCTGAAACGATGGTTGCTCCAAAAATATTGGGGAGGAGCTTAATCGAGAGTGCGGGATTAAAGTTTGTTTCAGTTTACTTTACACAACACACACAGCGCGCGTGTCAATAACAGTTTTGCAGCAGAACTTTCCAGGACACTTCACCTCTTTAAGGGGCAATCTGCACTGGCCAGCAGGGTCTCCTGATTTATCACCCTGTGACTATTTTCTATGGGCTACCTGATATCAGTTATTTGCAACGATCGTCCTAACATCTTGGCTCACCTGACGAACAACATTCGTCAATCTGCCGTCAACATACAAACCGGATAGAGTTGACCGAAACTTCAGAGTACGATTAACCCAGTTTATTGAGCAGAATGGACGCCATCTGACTTATGTCATTTTTAAAGCATGTAAAACATAAAATTTAAATGCTATAATTGATGCTGTTTAAAGAATTACATGTATATCTGCATTACATTTGTTTTATTTGTTATTCCAGATAAGCTGGAATTCCTGGGACACATAATGAGGAAAAAGAGCTTGGAGAATCTGATACTCACAGAACGGACAGAGGAAAAACAGAGACAGCAGAAAGCAGCTGGAAGCATATTGATGAGCTTGAACAAGTGGATGGTGAAGCGGGGTTTGGAAAAGATACCAAGAGGAAAAATGTTAAGAGTGACAAGGGAAAGAGGCAAGTAGATGTTCTTGATCGCCCACGTCCTGAAAAAGAAGAATTTGAATGATATGTGCATTGCGGTGCAGTGGATATCGGCACGGAATGAGAAGTCGGCAAGCCGAGTTCGAGTTCCATTTGGATCCGCTGCATTCACTTAAATGTAAATATCATTGGAAAAAGGTTTTAATCCGTCCCTCCTTCCTTTTTAACTATTTGTTGAATAGCAAAACAGATGAGGTTCTATAACTTTGCATGACAACCAGTCTGCAGCAAGAAGGAAATGGCAACCGATTGCGGGAATGTCTTCTGCCTAGCCCGTCATGGATCGAAAGAGAATAACGTGTCTATTACGTAGTTCAGCTTAATGGATCAAACTCACACTTTGAAAGCAAACCCATTGCATACATACAAAAACTAATTCTCTAAATTAAAAAAAAAAAAAGAAAAGCAAGGATGTGTTTTCTCACCGGACTTATTCAAAGATGTAAGGCAAGGATGTGTATTGTCACCGGACATCAAATCATTCGAAAAGATATCAAAAAGACGTGAATTGTGTAGTTTATATCACCTCTGAGGAGAAATCGGAGATCCGAGTTCAAATTCCAATTTAATTCGTGGTATTCCCTTACACGAAAATAAACTTGAGAAATGTATCAGCCATCTAGCGGGTCGGCTTCAATCCCTTTTCCACCACAGTCCGCTTGCTTCTCTACGCTTTTTCAGACCCCCTGCTGCAGATGACGATCAAATCAAGACATTGATTGAGAATAACCCGCATTAAACAGCTCAGGAATTGGCAGAAATACTAAACTTATAAAATCTACCATCTATGAAAAATTAGTAAAACTTAGGTACACAAATCGCTATTATGTTTGGGTACCAAATAATGTGAATGAAAAGATCTCATTTCTGTCTGTGAGGTGCCATGTAAACGCAATGGAAATGCACCATTTTTGAAGCAAATTATAACGGATGATTAGAAATGGATCGTTTACAAATATGTTCTGGTAAAAATCAATGGGTAAAGACATGAGCTGACTTTAGTCACCCAAAAAGCAGGTCTTCATCCTAAGAAAATAATGTTGTGCATCTAATGCGATTGGAAATGACTTCTGTACTAAGAACATCTTCTAAGTAACCAGTCAATTAATTGATCCTGCAAGTTACTCCTCTCATCTTAACGAGTTAAATGTATCAATTTCTCTTCACTATCACTTGCAACCTACTGTAGTAGATCCTGTATTTTCTTTTCCGTGTCTGCTATCAGCACTGTATCATCTACGTATCTTATACTGTTCAGATTATGGCCGCGAATGAAAAATCCTGTTAGGACTTCTAAATCTCTCCGAATTGATTCGTTGTACAGGTTGAATATATCAGTTGAGAAGACATTCATACCTTATATTCTTTTTTATTTTCGTATATGAATTTGATGTGGAACCCAAAGCGGGTCCACGGAAATATAACACGGAAAACGCAGTGTAGGTTAAAGAAAGATGTATTTATAGAAAAGGTTGCAAAGAAGAATGTACAGTAAAGTAGAGCTTATGAATCCAGTATAGTCCTTGGTAGTCGACTGCGGTCATGCGCACAGTTCTACTGTCTGTTTCCCCCTCTACTGCTATCACAGACCTATTAATATAGCAGTGGGTGAGGCCATGTTGAGGTGAGTCTGGGTTCCACAACAGAATTCATTCCCTATTCACATACAGGCAGTTTGCTGCCAGTAATGATTCTTGATAATTCTAAAATCTTTCCCGGATAAGTCGAAGTTATCGAGTATCTCTGACAGGTCTTCGTGACTTCGTACTTTGTCGATTGCCTTTGCGTAACCTATAAACACACGTATGGTGAACTTAGCTCACTGGTACCCACTATATATGAATTTCCTTGAGCTACAAGATTAGCAACTAGGTCCCACCCTTTTACTGTGAAACCAATAAATTGTAAACGCAAATTCTACTCCAGCAGCTTCTTTTTCGCACTTCCCGCCTGTAGAATTCTCTTCCGCATACTTGCTTTCCCGACAGTTACAATCTCCAAGAATTTAAATGTAAAGTCAATAGTCATCTACTGTCACACTAACATGCATCCTCTCACTATCTTACATGCTCTCTCTCATGCTTTTTTCTTCGTCCCTTCCACTCTCATCAGTATTCTATTCTTTGTCCTAATCTCTTTCTGACACCCCTGCAACCTCTCACTCTTCATAACATTACTTCTCTGTAACCCCCTGCACAACAGTGGCAGTAAAAGGCCTTGCTTAGGGAAACACGATTATAAAAAAATACATATTTCTGCATGTGTATTACGGTTTCTCATAACATTCTGATCATGAATATCGCGTTTTTTTTTCTTCGGGTGTCTTTGACAAAACCTATCTCTGTGTTGATTCGAATGCGCACTATATTCATCAGAATAAGGCTGGAATAAATTCATTAAAACAATAGAATATCTATATCAATCGGTCCTATTGTTAAAAAAATTTGTAG
Organism: Ascarosepion bandense; assembly: GCA_037127315.1. Lineage (NCBI taxonomy): Eukaryota > Metazoa > Mollusca > Cephalopoda > Sepiida > Sepiidae > Ascarosepion > Ascarosepion bandense. The sequence continues at coordinate 2,233,233 of JBBBDQ010000665.1, read as the reverse complement.
AGTTCAAAAACATTATCAGGGAAGCGGAGATTGCGATGAAATTGCTGAGCAATATATAAGAACGAAACGTGAATGACTATAGAATATTATATGCCAATATTTCCTCAACTATATATGAAGGCTCTTTATTTATGACTTTGCGCCTTCATAATACATGCTTAGTAAACAACTAAACAGGTGTAAAAGATACGTCAAACGGAACATTCAGTTGTTTATACATAAGAATGCATGCCAGTTTATAAGAGAATTGTTATGAATGACATTTTACACATATCTGACATCAATTATTTATAATTTACCTATGTATATATGTTATATGAATATATAAAACTTCATTTTACGTCTGTGACAAAGAAGGATCGAGGAAATCAATCCACGCCATTTTGCCAACGATTATTGGTTGTTTTTATTTTGTTATATGTTGGTCATATTTTGAAGATCGGTGAATTGCTTCAAACATCATTACTGTATTGAAATGATAATGTGCAGTGAATTGTATGGTATAAACATTTTATAAGCTTTGACAAACTGAAGAAATATTGTTACTTCTTTAAAGGTAGTAGTCTAAAACAACCTAATATATCAAAGATATACTTGCATATTTAAAGAACAATTTTCCATCACTCTGAAAATCTCATCATCATATCTTAAATCTTTCATGCATAGGCATATAAGGAATTACACATACACAAAAACGTACGCATACATCTATATATATATATATATATATATATAATATACATACATATATATATATATATATATATATATATACAAGTATTGTTGGAATAATATTCCTTATCCAAAGAAACACTATTTTTAAAAAAAAGTGCTCAATACAAAAGTAGAGCTAATAATATTATTTATTCATAACTTATGACATAGATGTGTTACAATATCACTACAAAAGTAGCCATTTTGTTTCAACACTTTTGTGTCACTTGACAAGACACAAATGTGTTGAAACAAAATGGCTTCTTTTGTAGTGATATTGTAACATATCCATGTTATAATTTATGAATATATATATATATATATATATATATATATATATATATATGATTTGATATATATATATATATATATATCGAAATCCGAAAAGATGAATAGAATACGAAAAGAACAAGCAGGAGAATAGTGTATTTACTCTAACATGCTTCTTCAGATATTTCTTTTAGACGAATGATTTAAAAATACGTTAGACAGTGTGTTAATTGAGGTATAGTTTTATTAGTCAGATACGTGTCATGTGTGATAAAGCAATCGATGGATAATGAATGTAGAAGAAAAAGATTGTATCTGTTTAACTGTGGGTGCCAAGGCGTCTTTTTAAATAAAATAAGATAAATCAGTTTTGAATATATGCGTTGAGAGAAATCATGTGTGAATATGTGCGTTTATAAGTCAGTAAAGAGGTATGCACATGTCAAATGATGGAACAATTTTTCCATTTTTAGTAATATATATATATATATGAAAAACTACTAAAAAGTATACATATATATATGAGTTGAATATATCATACTATCATATACTTACATAACAAATCTATCTATCTCTCTCTCTCTCTCTATATATATATATATATTGTTGCGATGTGATAGATTTTGGCGCTAAAACTGTTGCTTTTTTAGCATTTTTTCGGATAAAAGCTACATTGGCAAGCAGGTTTTTATCACAAAGTTATCGCGGTATATATATATATATATATATATATATATATATATATATATATATATATATATATATATATAACATATTACACTTGGTATGCAATCCAGGTAAATTCCAAAAGAGTCGAACTCAAGAGAACTCAATGTTTAATTCATTTATTTAATTTACAGAGTAATGTAATTTATAAAAGATTTTAAATTATTACAATGGGTAATACATATTTCACCGCGTTTTGATGTTATTATCGGGGCTCGTCAGACCCAAATGGTACAACAGTGGGTCCTCAAAATATTCCCTTCCCCAAAAATTCTTTTTTTTTATTTAATTTTATATAGACGCTCACATGTCTATATTAGAACAGACATTTGTAACGGTTATTTACGAAAATTTCTCGCTCATTCAAAAAAGAACCCCAAAGAAAAAGGAAAGCTAGGATAAAGAAAAGATAGACGCTTGATTAATGTAAAGAAGAGAAAATGTTGAAAAAGAAAAAAAGAGAAAAAAGGAAAAAAAAAAGAAAAAAGCGTTTCTCTTAGAAAAACATGGAAAAAATTGACTATGAAATTTAGTTTCAAATATACCGGGATATATTTACGGCACAAAAAATTGTACATCATAATTTTAATACAATTTGAAAACAAATAACTACTATTACTATTATTATAAAAAATAATTCTCATTTAAAAATATTGTTAAAATAATTAAAAATACTAAAATTAAAAATATAAATATAGAAACATAAAAAATTTGATAAACCTAACAGAAGAGGGAATACACAAAAATAAAGAAAGAAAAAAGGAGAACTCACGATAGAACGGATTTTAAAATAATTTAAAAAATAAAAACCGACGTATATAATTCATTCTTAGAAATGTTACAAGGGATTTTTACCCTTAAATTATAATATAACCAACTAGAAGGAATGTTTATGGTGAAACATAAATCATACATTCTAACATAAGTTACATTATAACCACTAGTATTAATTTATTCTAACTATAGTTAAAATAATAACTCCCAATAAGAAAATATAATTTAATCAAATACAATCTTAAAGATTATCTAAAATACTAGCAATACTAATAATAGATAATAAAAATATAAAAAATAATAATAATAACAACATATAAAGCAATACAGAGATAAAAAATATATGTATACACATATATATACATAAACACACACACACACACATATATATACATTTACACGCATATGCATTTATATATACATGTATGTATTAAACGTAATTTCTCTCAGACGTAATGATAATTATAATAAAAAGAATAAAAATACTGCTACTTTACTACTACTACTACTACTACTACTACTACTACTACTAATAATAATAATAATAATTATAATAATAATTATAATATTCATTATATCACAAAAGAAGACAACATAAATTACAAAAATACCTATAAATATAATACTTATAAAAATAAAAATAAAATGAAAATATAATAAATTTTATCCGTAAACTAATATTAAACGAACGTAGAATATTTTTCTGCAATATGATATTAATATACATATCAAATTTAATATTGAAATTTAATTTAAAATATAATGGTACAAAACTACGGTACAAAACTAAAATGTGCAACATAATTTCAATACAATTTGAAAAAAATAACTACTCTTTCTTGTATCCTATAATATCCTATTAATTCTTTAAAAAAACAGCGTTGAAAAAGTATATCATTAAAAAATGAAACGTCAAAATGTTAAACATAAAAGGAGGGAGGGGGAAAATAAAAAGAAAGCGATAAAAATTAGAACGGTATAGAAAAGAATTAAAATAACTGAAAATAAAATTCATATATCAAACCAACGTCTATTATATTAATATTCATTCTTAGAAACGCGATATAGGATTTCCTCATAAATTAAGACATACCGATTTTATGGTATATAAGCGGTGAAACATAAATCATGAATCATACATCCTAATACAAATTACAATATAACCACTAGTACTAATTTATTTAGAATAAGATTATAATAATAATTTCTAGTAAGAAAAACTAAATAAAAAATTATATCTTAAAAATCCCTTAAATAGTAATAATAATAATAATAATAATAATAATAATAATAATAATAGACAAAAATAAAACAATTATAAATTTTTTTTATAATATATATATATATATATATATATATATATATATATATATATATATATATATGTCTGTGTGTGTATAAAACAAATTTTCTCTCAAACTTTAATAATAATAATAATGATAATAATAATAATGCTCATTCAATAAAAAACGAGGAAAAAAGAAACCTAAATAATTCCTATACATATAATAATTATAAAAATAAAAAACACTAAACATTACAAACAATTTCAAAATTAAAATTTATAATTTAAACATTACAAAAATCACAAAAAAATTTGCTGCAAAAAAATATTAACTGCACATTCAAGAATTTTTCAAAATAAACACTTTTCTAAATTAATGTAAATTAATATAATTTACACTAGTTCAAATTACAATCATGATTTACCTATACCATTTTAAATCTATTTTTGTGTCTGCATTTAAATTTTAATTCATTCCGCTGATTTAGCAGTTCCTTAGGATTATTATATTTTATGATCATTAATTTGTCCTACAGGTATAGATTGCATCCATCCCTGAAACAGCTGGGAGTATTGGCGTATTTCTCAATCCTTTATTTGACCAGTGGGGTAAATCCTCCGTCTTTAATATTCCAATATTGCTTAGATAGGGCAGTTTGATATTTCAATGAGGCGTTGGAGAAAGATTGTCTGTGGTTTTATAGTCTCTGTTTCCAACTACCTGCAGATATCTCTATATCAACTTTTTTATTGTTAGGGTCCTCCACTGGACAAATAGGGGCTTCAAAGATAGCTTTTCGGAATGACACCTGCCATCAACTGGAAAATTTGTCTTATTGATGCAATTACAGGAAGGCTTGTCTGCCGAAAGTTTGCTAAAGAAGCTTCTAAGTAATTTACTATGATGTGAATTGACTATGTTTTGCATGTTTTTGGCAGTAGAATAATTAATTTTAAGAGTTTTTCTCTTGAACAATTTACTTAAGGGGTGGTGTTGATGGAAGTGTTTGCTAATTGGATTTAAAAAGTATTTACCTATGTTTACATTGGACAACTTTCAGAAAAGAAGGTTGAACCATATTATGTTTCTTTTTCTGACTTTACTTTTGTTTCTAGTTTTGTCTTTCAATTTTTCTTTGTATATTATTTCATCTTTAATATCATTCTTCTTTAGGGCTTCGTTGTATATTGTTTTATTTTCATCGAATATTTCCTTATTAGAAGTTTATTTATGAATTATAATTTTGACTGTTTGGGGTATTTGTTTTATGATAGATTTAGGGTGATTAGAGTTAACACTAATATAGATAGGGATTGATTATTTTTTCAAACGGTTTAAATGTATTTTTGGGTAGGTGAAAGCTAAGATGTAAAAAATTAACGATCCTGAGATTAGATGAAATTTCGATTTTGAAGCCTAGCATTTTAAAAGCTCTAATAACTTTTTTAGAAATTCTTGATGTCAGGAGACCATTACTGTTAGGGATATACATAAAACCATCGTCCTGGTAGATACCTACTTGACTGGGCTGAACAATTCTACCGAGAGTATATAATATATATATATATATTCCAATCAGATCCGCGATTTGTGCTGAATAATAATCTCCCATTGGGACATCAAAATCATTGCTAATATTTTTATTCCAGGTTGAGTCATTTAGAAGTTAAAATAATATCCATTTCATTATTAGAAATATCTGTGAAGTTTCTAGCATAGTTTAAACTATTAACTAATAAATTGTACGAAATGGAAGATAAAAGTCTACTATATCAAATCTTAAAAATTATATATATAATATTATATATATATATATATATATATATATATATATATATATATATATATATATATGTCTTAGTACTGATAAGCTGTGATACCGCGTAACAGATTTGTCTGAAGAGGATTATTTACCATCTCACGCCCTGATCCTGGAAGAACGGTAGATTTTGAAAAAACAGTAGCTACTCTAGCATTTACACATCATTCATTCAGTAATGAATTAGAATACTCTCAGCTATTGGCGTGGATATACATGATATATCACACGCTAAAAGTCTACCGAGCTAAAAGTCTAGACCATAGCTCAGTGGTAGAATTGCCGACTGACGCCAATTCGGTCGTGTTTAGATCCTGGTTAAAAAGCAATCGGATATCTAACCGTACTGAAGAATTGTGATACAGCGAAACTGTGGAAGACTATATATATAAAACATGTTTTGTACGCGGGGTACATACGCGCCAGAAGTCAAAAGAACGCATTTAATGGATGAGGAGAAATGCGTAAATCTTAGTAGTGGCTATTGTTTTTAAAATTTACCCTCCAAGGAACTTAATAGACAAATATATATCGAGCACTGATTTATTAACAGGAGAAATATATTTCTATATGTGCTTCTACTTGCGTGGATAAAAATGAATATTTATTGATATTCATAACTATCTATCTATCTCAGGCCATTATTTCCGTCTTTGTTCATATCTATCTATCTATCTATCTATCTATCTATCTATCTCAATCTATTCAAATCTAAATATGAATATTATCTATCTATCTATCTATCTATCTATCTATCTATCTATCTATCTATCTATCTATCTATCTATCTATTTAAAAATAGATAGATATCCATAAAAAATAATGACAAGAAAATCCTTATAGAATAATAAAAGAACGTATGGACGAAAGCACAAAAAAAGAACGTGAAAGAAAATTGTCATACACTATGAAAAAAATAAAATTTAAGGTGTGCTATGTTTATGAAAAATCGGAGAAATGCATGTATGTAAAAGTGGATACTAAGGTCAACCCCAAGCACCTGCTTTCTGTTTCCTGATTGAATGCAGTTTTCGCGCTAATATCTAAATGTTCTTGAAGATTGCATTCAAGCATGAGACATGCTTTCGCCTCTTGGCGTTTAGCCTTTGAAATTTGAAAAAGAAAATACTTAACCGGCGTTCGAGAGTGAGGGAAGGTTTACTTGCCTATAAATAATTTTACTCGACTGACTCCATTTTCTTAACAGTCGCCTTACATAAATATACCGTGAATCACAGACGGAAGACAAAAAGTGAAATTTTGATTAAAATTTCGAACGATTTTCTATAAAACATTACTTCCTCTTATAATTTGTTTTTCAGTGCGTGAAAATATGCGTTTTTTTTCTTGCTTTCAAATGTTCATTTTTACATTTCGGAAGCAGGCAGGAAATATAGATGTTGAGTCAAAGATAACATATTTCCAAATGAGTTTCTAAAAATCTCTGAGAGTCTTTAATCTGGGCTACAGAGACATTTTGGTTCCACTCTAGAAGCGTTAATTGTAAATTAGGCGCCATTGATAAGACCTAAAACTTCAATAATATCATATTAGGTCATTCTATGCAACTTGTGAATCTTCAATAGCATACTTATTTTTTTTAAATGGAATCAGATTTACTTTTTCTATAGTTGAAAGGACACGTTTCATTGCGAGATTTTTAACCGACCGCGGGCAGATAATGCAATAAACTTTAATCGCCGAATTAAGGTTTTAATCGACAAAGGCTATATATATATATATATATATATATATATATATATATATATATGAGGAAACCAACAGTTTTAGAATTCCGAGTTCTCCAGTAGTTACTTTCGTAAAACGTGCTTAATGCAACATATATTGTAAAACATGATATAATGAAACTTGTTCTTTTTATTTAAAATTAAATAATAATAATTTTCACAACAATGAGCTTAGATTAGTAACATCTACAAACATAGAAATCTACGTGTCGCAGGGTAAAATATATTAACTCATCCATGAATAAATCCGGAGCCTAACTAACAAAACAACCTCTTTTAGGCAAAATTTGTCTTTATTCATTAACATAGACTACTTCTATGATGATACACTGATTTTAACGCTTCTCTAACAATTTGTTGACTTTTTCTGGAACGATTTGTCTTTGGTCTCAAAATAAGCCTCAGTATCCAATATCAATCCTTTATCTTTCCTTGAGCATTCTTTTAAGGCCCGCAAACAGCCAGTAGTTGTTAGGGGCCAGATTTAGAGAATAGGGTCGCTTCGGAGACAATTCGAAGTGCAATTCATGTAGTTTTACTTTCGTTGCTATTGTCTTGTGACACGGTGCATTTTCTTAGTGAAAGATCACTTTTTCTTCTTCATTTGTGGCCGATTTGGCGATTTCTTACTTCAAACGCACCAGTAATACTATTTACTACTCGATATTGATGGTTCTTCCTTTCACAATGTAATCGATGAACAAAATACCTTGCGCATCAAAATATACGGGGGCCAAAATTTAGCCTGGTCATGTCTGCGTCTTTGGTCACTTTGGACGGCTTTCACTTGCTACTCTCGAATCAGTTTGAGTCCGGAATGAAGTAGTAGATTCATGTTTCATCCTTTGTTACACTTTGAACACAACTTTCTAATATTGACAAATGTTCATGCAAATTAGTGAATAGATTTTCTTATGGTGTGCACAACTTCAATTTACGATCGATCAAAACGAGTTTGGATATTTGTTTTTGGTGTTTTCCGGGACTACTGCCGATTTTGGTTGACCTAAGCGTTCAGCATTATTTGTGTCTGTACGACTGCGTTTAATGTCAGCATAATACCTCTTAACCCTTGTTCCCAAAGGAACAGAGTCCGAATGAAACTTGTCAAGGCAGTGCTTTGCTTGAACCATATTTTCCCAGCTAAAAAGAATGCTTTATTAACACGCAAAATTTAGATTGTTCAATTGTTTTGAAAAATTACAACAGTAGCTTCTCTTAAATAACTTTAATTTGTAAACTATTAATCCGATTGAGTAGAAATTTTGTCACGTGCCATTTGAAGGTTAGTAATTTACTAGCAGTATAGCCCGGCGTTGCTCGGGTGTAATGAAAGCTTTAAAACTAATCCATGGTCCTGGAGCTCAGACTATTTAGAAGATGGTACAAAAGACTAAAAAGCAATAGTTGTTTCCAGTTAAAGCGAAACCATAGACTGAAGGAAAAATGAATGGATGTAAGTCAAATTTTGATTTCCTGGTATCGATATGAAATTTTCTGCACTATTTTAAGAACTGCATCTATGAAACTCCTGAATATAGTTTCTTATGTCTTTGTTTATGAGTGTATCAAATTTGATTAAAATCGGACCACTCATTCCATAACCCGATTTTTTCGATTATCGATTTTCGATATTTATCTGGGGTACCTCGACACAAAACCCAGCTAAAAACATTCGCAGAGGCTTAAAGTAAAACTGTGTAAATTTTCAAGAAAATCATTTCAGCCGTTTTTGAATCTATAGGTAACGGACACACACACACACACACACACACACACACACACACACACACACACACACACACACACACAACGTTTCATTTATAAATAAGTTTAGATAAAATAATTTTTATTAGTGGCGCCATCTATATGTCATGATCAGTATTTATTGATGGGCTTATTTAATATATATATATATATATATATATATATATATATAATTTATATTACCTGTTTTAGCTGTTTAGTAGGATTGTATTCTTTCCTTATAAATAATTTTTTAGCAAATTCAGCTGTTTTTTCTCTCTTGTGAATCAGACCTCTTACTTGGATTTTGTCATTTTTATCTATTTTTTATTAATTAATTTTGTTTAAACCATTTTATATTGTGATGCTAACAATATTTTATTTTCATTTTATTTTACTACATATGTTAATTATTTGCTATATATTTTATATAACTATATATGTTACATTTATTTTGCTATATATGTTACTGTTCTTTTACTATATATTTTATTTTATTCTATATGTTACTTTTATTTTACTATATATTTTATTTTACTATATATGTTACTTTTATTTTAATATATATTTTATTTTATAATATATGTTACTTTTATTTTACTATACATTTTATTTTACTATCTATGTTACTTTTATTGTACGATATATTTTATTTTACTATATATGTTACTTTTATTTTACGATATATTTTATTTTACTATATATGTTACTTTTATTTTAGTATATGTTTTATTTTACTATATATGTTATTTTTATTTTATTATGCATTTTATTTTACTATATATGTTACTTTTATTTTATTATATATTTTATTTTACTATATATGTTACTTTTATTTTACAATATATTTTATTTTACTCGATATGTTACTTTTATTTTATTATATATTTTATTTTAATATATATGTAACTTTTATTTTATTATATATTTTATTTTACTATATATGTTACTTTTATTTTACAATATATTTTATTTTACTCGATATGTTACTTTTATTTTATTATATATTTTATTTTAATATATATGTAACTTTTATTTTATTATATATTTTATTTTACTATATATGTTACTTTAATATAATTATATATTTTATTTTACTATATATGTTACTTTTAATATTATTATATATTTATTTAACTATATATGTTACTTTTATTTTCTTATATATTTAATTTACTATATATGTTACTTTTATTTTATTATATATTTTATTTTAATATATATGTTACTTTTATTTTACAATATATTTTATTTTACTACATATGTTACTTTTATTTTATTATATATTTTATTTTACTATATATGTTACTTTTATTTTATTATATATTTTATTTTACTGTATATGTTACTTTAATATAATTATATATTTTATTTTACTATATATGTTACTTTTAATATTATTATATATTTATTTAACTATATATGTTACTTTTATTTTCTTATATATTTAATTTACTATATATGTTACTTTTATTTTACAATATATTTTATTTTACTATATATGTTACTTTTATTTTACAATATATTTTATTTTACTACAAATGTTACTTTTATTTTATTATATATTTTATTTTACTATATATGTTACTTTTATTTTATTATATATTTTATTTTACTGTATATGTTACTTTAATATAATTATATATTTTATTTTACAATATATGTTACTTTTAATATTATTATATATTTATTTAACTATATATGTTACTTTTATTTTCTTATATATTTAATTTACTATATATGTTACTTTTATTTTACTATATATTTTATTTTACTACATATGTTATTTTTATTTTATTATATATTTTATTTTACTATATATATTACTTTTATTTTACTATATATTTTATTTTACTATATATGTTACTTTTATTTTACGATATATTTTATTTTAGTATATATGTTACTTTTCTTTTTGGTTAAAAAGTTTTTTGTTTGTTATAAATTTTTGTGTATATTTTTCTTTATTTTGTAAATGTTTTCCATGAAATTTGTTACATTTTATTTTTAACTTTTAAATTTTTTTGTGATTACTTGGCCACGAATATCTTAAATTTAGATTGTGGAATCATTCTTGGGCTTGTGATCTAAGATGACCCCCACCCCAGATGAATTGTTACCTTCCCCTGTGTTTATAGGCATCGCTCGTTCGAATCCTGCAGAGTGACACACATTTTTGTAATACAATTTATCGTAAATAATCTGGCTGGTAGAAATAACTTTAGAAATATACCCTTTATATATATATAGAGAGAAAGAGAGAGAAAGAGAGAGAGCGAGAGAGAGAGATAGAGAGAGAGAGTCATCCGCAGATAGATCTGTTTCGCTGTATCACAGCTCATCAGTAGGGTTAGACTCCGATTGCTTTTAACCCAGGATTGAAACCCGACCGAAGTAGCGTCAGTCGGTAATTCTACCTCTGGGCTATTGGCGCTTGGTAGAAGAAGGCAGACTCTCTAGCATGTATATTATCATTATATATAGATAGCTTTACTAGGCTATTATTTAATTTCATTATTTGGTTTGGTAGTATCATATATATTAACTGTAGGAGGCTAGGTTCTTAATTAATACGTTTTCTTTATTATTTCTGAATTTATGTGTCTAAGTCTGCATTAAGCACACGCGCACATACATGCATGTACTTATAACAGTATGCAGAGGTGCACACTCACACACACACACATATATATACGCGTGTACATAGGCACATACACACCTGTTTGATTATTCACAAACGAGCGCTTAAATTGTAAATTTTTTTCCTATTTAATTATGTTTGTTTGGGTTTATGGAATATGTGTATGTTGTTTGAATTTATATATATATATATATATATATATATATATATATATATATATATTTTCCCGCACACTCAAACACGCACCCATTAATCATGCTGCACGGGTGAACATATATGTAATTGTTAAATAGGGCATATGTATTAAAACAAGTATATGCTTTGGTCATATGTTATCGTTTATCTAATTTAATTGTTAGTAGTTTATTTTTGCCTTGGTGTTATATAGTGTGTTCTGTTGAGACATATCAAAGTTAACAGTAAACAAATCAGTATTATTGGTGAAATTTTATTGATTTCACATTTGGATAATCTTATTTGAGTCATGACAATGATAGCTGACCTGAATGCTATGGATATCAAAAATTCGTGGCACCAATATAATGACGCCAAATGCTACACAACCAATGCAACAATGGGTTTATCGAATGAGAAAATCACCAGGCCTCATCAGCTCTCGAAACAGTAATGTCAATTGGCCAATACCATCGTGCGACTTGGCGCCTTTAGATTTTTCCTTTGGGGTCATCTCAAAAGCCAACAAGACAACAACAAATCACCAGGCCTCATCAGCTCTCGAAACAGTAATGTCAATTGGCCAATACCATCGTGCGACTTGGCGCCTTTAGATTTCTTCCTTTGGGGTCATCTCAAAAGCCAACAAGCCAACAACAAATCACCAGGCCTCATCAGCTCTCGAAACAGTAATGTCAATTGGCCAATACCATCGTGCGATTTGGCGCCTTTAGATTTCTTCCTTTGGGGTTATCTCAAAAGCCAACAAGACAACAACAAATCACCAGGCCTCATCAGCTCTCGAAACACTAATGTCAATTGGCCAATACCATCGTGCGACTTGGCGCCTTTAGATTTCTTCCTTTGGGGTCATCTCAAAAGCCAACAAGACAACAACAAATCACCAGGCCTCATCAGCTCTCGAAACAGAAATGTCAACTGGCCAATACCATCGTGCGACTTGGCGCCTTTAGATTTCTTCCTTTGGGGTCATCACAAAAGCCAACAAGCCAACAACAAATCACCAGGCCTCATCAGCTCTCGAAACAGTAATGTCAATTGGCCAATACCATCGTGCGACTTGGCGCCTTTAGATTTCTTCCTTTGGGGTCATCTCAAAAGCCAACAAGCCAACAACAAATCACCAGGCCTCATCAGCTCTCGAAACAGTAATGTCAATTGGCCAATACCATCGTGCGACTTGGCGCCTTTAGATTTCTTCCTTTGGGGTCATCTCAAAAGCCAACAAGACAACAACAAATCACCAGGCCTCATCAGCTCTCGAAACAGTAATGTCAATTGGCCAATACCATCGTGCGACTTGGCGCCTTTAGATTTCTTCTTTCGGGTCATCTCAAAAGCCAACAAGCCAACAACAAATCACCAGGCCTCATCAGCTCTCGAAATAGTAATGTCAATTGGCCAATACCATCGTGCGACTTGACGCCTTTAGATTTCTTCCTTTGGGGTCATCTCAAAAGCCAACAAGCCAACAACAAATCACCAGGCCTCATCAGCTCTCGAAACAGTAATGTCAATTGGCCAATACCATCGTGCGATTTGACGCCTTTAGATTTCTTCCTTTGGGGTCATCTCAAAAGCCAACAAGACAACAACAAATCACCAGGCCTCATCAGCTCTCGAAACAGTAATGTCAATTGGCCAATACCATCGTGCGACTTGGCGCCTTTAGATTTCTTCCTTTGGGGTCAACTCAAAAGCCAACAAGCCAACAACAAATCACCAGGCCTCATCAGCTCTCGAAACAGTAATGTCAATTGGCCAATACCATCGTGCGATTTGGCGCCTTTAGATTTCTTCCTTTGGGGTCATCTCAAAAGCCAACAAGACAACAACAAATCACCAGGCCTCATCAGCTCTCGAAACAGTAATGTCAATTGGCCAATACCATCGTGCGACTTGGCGCCTTTAGATTTCTTCCTTTGGGGTCATCTCAAAAGCCAACAAGACAACAACAAATCACCAGGCCTCATCAGCTCTCGAAACAGTAATGTCAATTGGCCAATACCATCGTGCGACTTGGCGCCTTTAGATTTCTTCCTTTGGGGTCATCACAAAAGCCAACAAGCCAACAACAAATCACCAGGCCTCATCAGCTCTCGAAACAGTAATGTCAATTGGCCAATACCATCGTGCGACTTGGCGCCTTTAGATTTCTTCCTTTGGGGTCATCTCAAAAGCCAACAAGACAACAACAAATCACCAGGCCTCATCAGCTCTCGAAACAGTAATGTCAATTGGCCAATACCATCGTGCGACTTGGCGCCTTTAGATTTCTTCCTTTGGGGTCATCTCAAAAGCCAACAAGACAACAACAAATCACCAGGCCTCATCAGCTCTCGAAACAGTAATGTCAATTGGCCAATACCATCGTGCGACTTGGCGCCTTTAGATTTCTTCCTTTGGGGTCATCTCAAAAGCCAACAAGCCAACAACAAATCACCAGGCCTCATCAGCTCTCGAAATAGTAATGTCAATTGGCCAATACCATCGTGCGACTTGACGCCTTTAGATTTCTTCCTTTGGGGTCATCTCAAAAGCCAACAAGCCAACCAAATCACGCAAATCACCAGGCCTCATCAGTTCTCGAAACAGTAATGTCAATTGGCCAATACCATCGTGCGACTTGGCGCCTTTAGATTTCTTCCTTTGGGGTCATCTCAAAAGCCAACAAGCCAACAACAAATCACCAGGCCTCATCAGCTCTCGAAAAAGTAATGTCAATTGGCCAATACCATCGTGCGACTTGGCGCCTTTTGATTTCTTCCTTTGGGGTCATCTCAAAAGCCAACAAGCCAACAACAAATCACCAGGCCTCATCAGCTCTCGAAACAGTAATGTCAATTGGCCAATACCATCGTGCGATTTGACGCCTTTAGATTTCTTCCTTTGGGGTCATCTCAAAAGCCAACAAGACAACAACAAATCACCAGGCCTCATCAGCACTCGAAACAGTAATGTCAATTGGCCAATACCATCGTGCGACTTGGCGGCTTTAGATTTCTTCCTTTGGGGTCATCTCAAAAGCCAACAAGACAACAACAAATCACCAGGCCTCATCAGCTCTCGAAACAGTAATGTCAATTGGCCAATACCATCGTGCGACTTGGCGCCTTTAGATTTCTTCCTTTGGGGTCATCTCAAAAGCCAACACGCCAACAACAAATCACCAGGACTCATCAGCTCTCGAAACAGTAATGTCAATTGGCCAATACCATCGTGCGACTTGACGCCTTTAGATTTCTTCCTTTGGGGTCATCTCAAAAGCCAACAAGACAACAACAAATCACCAGGCCTCATCAGCTCTCGAAACAGTAATGTCAATTGGCCAATACCATCGTGCGACTTGGCGCCTTTAGATTTCTTCCTTTGGGGTCATCTCAAAAGCCAACAAGACAACAACAAATCACCAGGCCTCATCAGCTCTCGAAACAGTAATGTCAATTGGCCAATACCATCGTGCGACTTGGCGCCTTTAGATTTCTTCCTTTGGGGTCATCTCAAAAGCCAACAAGCCAACAACAAATCACCAGGCCTCATCAGCTCTCGAAATAGTAATGTCAATTGGGCAATACCATCGTGCGACTTGACGCCTTTAGATTTCTTCCTTTGGGGTCATCTCAAAAGCCAACAAGCCAACAACAAATCACCAGGCCTCATCAGCTCTCGAAACAGTAATGTCAATTGGCCAATACCATCGTGCGACTTGCGCGTTTAGATTTCTTCTTTGGGGTCATCTCAAAAGCCAACAAGACAACAACAAATCACCAGGCCTCATCAGCTCTCGAAACAGTAATGTCAATTGGCCAATACCATCGTGCGACTTGGCGCCTTTAGATTTCTTCCTTTGGGGTCATCTCAAAAGCCAACAAGCCAACAACAAATCACCAGGCCTCATCAGCTCTCGAAACAGTAATGTCAATTGGCCAATACCATCGTGCGAATTGACGCCTTTAGATTTCTTCCTTTGGGGTCATCTCAAAAGCCAACAAGCCAACAACAAATGACCAGGCCTCATCAGCTCTCGAAACAGTAATGTCAATTGGCCAATACCATCGTGCGATTTGACGCCTTTAGATTTCTTCCTTTGGGGTCATCTCAAAAGCCAACAAGCCAACAACAAATCACCAGGCCTCATCAGCTCTCGAAACAGTAATGTCAATTGGCCAATACCATCGTGCGACTTGGCGTCTTTAGATTTCTTCCTTTGGGGTCATCTCAAAAGCCAACAAGCCAACAACAAATCACCAGGCCTCATCAGCTCTCGAAACAGTAATGTCAATTGGCCAATACCATCGTGCAACTTGACGCCTTTAGATTTCTTCCTTTGGGGTCATCTCAAAAGCCAACAAGCCAACAACAAATCACCAGGTCTCATCAGCTCTCGAAACAGTAATGTCAATTGGCTAATATCATCGTGCGACTTGACGCCTTTAGATTTCTTCCTTTGGGGTCATCTCAAAAGCCAACAAGCCAACAACAAATCACCAGGCCTCATCAGCTCTCGAAACAGTAATGTCAATTGGCCAATACCATCGTGCGATTTGAAGCCTTTAGATTTCTTCCTTTTGGGTCATCTCAAAAGCCAACAAGCCAACAACAAATCACCAGGCCTCATCAGTTCTCGAAACAGTAATGTCAATTGGCCAATACCATCGTGCGACTTGGCGCCTTTAGATTTCTTCCTTTGGGGTCATCTCAAAAGCCAACAAGCCAACAACAAATCACCAGGCCTCATCAGCTCTCGAAAAAGTAATGTCAATTGGCCAATACCATCGTGCGAATTGGCGCCTTTTGATTTCTTCCTTTGGGGTCATCTCAAAAGCCAACAAGCCAACAACAAATCACCAGGCCTCATCAGCTCTCGAAACAGTAATGTCAATTGGCCAATACCATCGTGCGATTTGACGCCTTTAGATTTCTTCCTTTGGGGTCATCTCAAAAGCCAACAAGACAACAACAAATCACCAGGCCTCATCAGCACTCGAAACAGTAATGTCAATTGGCCAATACCATCGTGCGACTTGGCGGCTTTAGATTTCTTCCTTTGGGGTCATCTCAAAAGCCAACAAGACAACAACAAATCACCAGGCCTCATCAGCTCTCGAAACAGTAATGTCAATTGGCCAATACCATCGTGCGACTTGGCGCCTTTAGATTTCTTCCTTTGGGGTCATCTCAAAACCCAACAAGCCAACAACAAATCACCAGGACTCATCAGCTCTCGAAACAGTAATGTCAATTGGCCAATACCATCGTGCGACTTGACGCCTTTAGATTTCTTCCTTTGGGGTCATCTCAAAAGCCAACAAGACAACAACAAATAACCAGGCCTCATCAGCTCTCGAAACAGTAATGTCAATTGGCCAATACCATCGTGCGACTTGGCGCCTTTAGATTTCTTCCTTTGGGGTCATCTCAAAAGCCAACAAGACAACAACAAATCACCAGGCCTCCTCAGCTCTCGAAACAGTAATGTCAATTGGCCAATACCATCGTGCGACTTGGCGCCTTTAGATTTCTTCCTTTGGGGTCATCTCAAAAGCCAACAAGCCAACAACAAATCACCAGGCCTCATCAGCTCTCGAAATAGTAATGTCAATTGGGCAATACCATCGTGCGACTTGACGCCTTTAGATTTCTTCCTTTGGGGTCATCTCAAAAGCCAACAAGCCAACAACAAATCACCGGGCCTCATCAGCTCTCGAAAGAGTAATGTCAATTGGCCAATACCATCGTGCGATTTGACGCCTTTAGATTTCTTCCTTTGGGGTCATCTCAAAAGCCAACAAGACCACAACAAATCACCAGGCCTCATCAGCTCTCGAAACAGTAATGTCAATTGGCCAATACCATCGTGCGACTTGGCGCCTTTAGATTTCTTCCTTTGGGGTCATCTCAAAAGCCAACAAGCCAACAACAAATCACCAGGCCTCATCAGCTCTCGAAAGAGTAATGTCAATTGGCCAATACCATCGTGCGACTTGGCGCCTTTAGATTTCTTCCTTTGGGGTCATCTCAAAAGCCAACAAGCCAACAACAAATCACCAGGCCTCATCAGCTCTCGAAACAGTAATGTCAATTGGCCAATACCATCGTGCGACTTGCGCGTTTAGATTTCTTCTTTGGGGTCATCTCAAAAGCCAACAAGACAACAACAAATCACCAGGCCTCATCAGCTCTCGAAACAGTAATGTCAATTGGCCAATACCATCGTGCGACTTGGCGCCTTTAGATTTCTTCCTTTGGGGTCATCTCAAAAGCCAACAAGCCAACAACAAATCACCAGGCCTCATCAGCTCTCGAAACAGTAATGTCAATTGGCCAATACCATCGTGCGACTTGACGCCTTTAGATTTCTTCCTTTGGGGTTATCTCAAAAGCCAACAAGCCAACAACAAATGACCAGGCCTCATCAGCTCTCGAAACAGTAATGTCAATTGGCCAATACCATCGTGCGATTTGACGCCTTTAGATTTCTTCCTTTGGGGTCATCTCAAAAGCCAACAAGCCAACAACAAATCACCAGGCCTCATCAGCTCTCGAAACAGTAATGTCAATTGGCCAATACCATCGTGCGACTTGGCGTCTTTAGATTTCTTCCTTTGGGGACATCTCAAAAGCCAACAAGCCAACAACAAATCACCAGGCCTCATCAGCTCTCGAAACAGTAATGTCAATTGGCCAATACCATCGTGCGACTTGACGCCTTTAGATTTCTTCCTTTGGGGTCATCTCAAAAGCCAACAAGCCAACAACAAATCACCAGGTCTCATCAGCTCTCGAAACAGTAATGTCAATTGGCTAATATCATCGTGCGACTTGACGCCTTTAGATTTCTTCCTTTGGGGTCATCTCAAAAGCCAACAAGCCAACAACAAATCACCAGGCCTCATCAGCTCTCGAAACAGTAATGTCAATTGGCCAATACCATCGTGCGATTTGACGCCTTTAGATTTCTTCCTTTTGGGTCATCTCAAAAGCCAACAAGCCAACAACAAATCACCAGGCCTCATCATTTCTCGAAACAGTAATGTCAATTGGCCAATACCATCGTGCGACTTGGCGCCTTTAGATTTCTTCCTTTGGGGTCATCTCAAAAGCCAACAAGCCAACAACAAATCACCAGGCCTCATCAGCTCTCGAAAAAGTAATGTCAATTGGCCAATACCATCGTGCGACTTGGCGCCTTTTGATTTCTTCCTTTGGGGTCATCTCAAAAGCCAACAAGCCAACAACAAATCACCAGGCCTCATCAGCTCTCGAAACAGTAATGTCAATTGGCCAATACCATCGTGCGATTTGACGCCTTTAGATTTCTTCCTTTGGGGTCATCTCAAAAGCCAACAAGACAACAACAAATCACCAGGCCTCATCAGCACTCGAAACAGTAATGTCAATTGGCCAATACCATCGTGCGACTTGGCGGCTTTAGATTTCTTCCTTTGGGGTCATCTCAAAAGCCAACAAGACAACAACAAATCACCAGGCCTCATCAGCTCTCGAAACAGTAATGTCAATTGGCCAATACCATCGTGCGACTTGGCGCCTTTAGATTTCTTCCTTTGGGGTCATCTCAAAAGCCAACAAGCCAACAACAAATCACCAGGACTCATCAGCTCTCGAAACAGTAATGTCAATTGGCCAATACCATCGTGCGACTTGACGCCTTTAGATTTCTTCCTTTGGGGTCATCTCAAAAGCCAACAAGACAACAACAAATAACCAGGCCTCATCAGCTCTCGAAACAGTAATGTCAATTGGCCAATACCATCGTGCGACTTGGCGCCTTTAGATTTCTTCCTTTGGGGTCATCTCAAAAGCCAACAAGACAACAACAAATCACCAGGCCTCATCAGCTCTCGAAACAGTAATGTCAATTGGCCAATACCATCGTGCGACTTGGCGCCTTTAGATTTCTTCCTTTGGGGTCATCTCAAAAGCCAACAAGCCAACAACAAATCACCAGGCCTCATCAGCTCTCGAAATAGTAATGTCAATTGGGCAATACCATCGTGCGACTTGACGCCTTTAGATTTCTTCCTTTGGGGTCATCTCAAAAGCCAACAAGCCAACAACAAATCACCAGGCCTCATCAGCTCTCGAAAGAGTAATGTCAATTGGCCAATACCATCGTGCGATTTGACGCCTTTAGATTTCTTCCTTTGGGGTCATCTCAAAAGCCAACAAGACAACAACAAATCACCAGGCCTCATCAGCTCTCGAAACAGTAATGTCAATTGGCCAATACCATCGTGCGACTTGGCGCCTTTAGATTTCTTCCTTTGGGGTCATCTCAAAAGCCAACAAGCCAACAACAAATCACCAGGCCTCATCAGCTCTCGAAAGAGTAATGTCAATTGGCCAATACCATCGTGCGACTTGGCGCCTTTAGATTTCTTCCTTTGGGGTCATCTCAAAAGCCAACAAGCCAACAACAAATCACCAGGCCTCATCAGCTCTCGAAACAGTAATGTCAATTGGCCAATACCATCGTGCGACTTGGCGCCTTTAGATTTCTTCTTTGGGGTCATCTCAAAAGCCAACAAGACAACAACAAATCACCAGGCCTCATCAGCTCTCGAAACAGTAATGTCAATTGGCCAATACCATCGTGCGACTTGGCGCCTTTAGATTTCTTCCTTTGGGGTCATCTCAAAAGCCAACAAGCCAACAACAAATCACCAGGCCTCATCAGCTCTCGAAACAGTAATGTCAATTGGCCAATACCATCGTGCGATTTGACGCCTTTAGATTTCTTCCTTTGGGGTCATCTCAAAAGCCAACAAGCCATCAACAAATGACCAGGCCTCATCAGCTCTCGAAACAGTAATGTCAATTGGCCAATACCATCGTGCGATTTGACGCCTTTAGATTTCTTCCTTTGGGGTCATCTCAAAAGCCAACAAGACAACAACAAATCACCAGGCCTCATCAGCTCTCGAAACAGTAATGTCAATTGGCCAATACCATCGTGCGACTTGGCGCCTTTAGATTTCTTCCTTTGGGGTCATCTCAAAAGCCAACAAGCCAACAACAAATCACCAGGCCTCATCAGCTCTCGAAATAGTAATGTCAATTGGGCAATACCATCGTGCGACTTGACGCCTTTAGATTTCTTCCTTTGGGGTCATCTCAAAAGCCAACAAGCCAACAACAAATCACCAGGCCTCATCAGCTCTCGAAAGAGTAATGTCAATTGGCCAATACCATCGTGCGATTTGACGCCTTTAGATTTCTTCCTTTGGGGTCATCTCAAAAGCCAACAAGACAACAACAAATCACCAGGCCTCATCAGCTCTCGAAACAGTAATGTCAATTGGCCAATACCATCGTGCGACTTGGCGCCTTTAGATTTCTTCCTTTGGGGTCATCTCAAAAGCCAACAAGCCAACAACAAATCACCAGGCCTCATCAGCTCTCGAAAGAGTAATGTCAATTGGCCAATACCATCGTGCGACTTGGCGCCTTTAGATTTCTTCCTTTGGGGTCATCTCAAAAGCCAACAAGCCAACAACAAATCACCAGGCCTCATCAGCTCTCGAAACAGTAATGTCAATTGGCCAATACCATCGTGCGACTTGGCGCCTTTAGATTTCTTCTTTGGGGTCATCTCAAAAGCCAACAAGACAACAACAAATCACCAGGCCTCATCAGCTCTCGAAACAGTAATGTCAATTGGCCAATACCATCGTGCGACTTGGCGCCTTTAGATTTCTTCCTTTGGGGTCATCTCAAAAGCCAACAAGCCAACAACAAATCACCAGGCCTCATCAGCTCTCGAAACAGTAATGTCAATTGGCCAATACCATCGTGCGATTTGACGCCTTTAGATTTCTTCCTTTGGGGTCATCTCAAAAGCCAACAAGCCATCAACAAATGACCAGGCCTCATCAGCTCTCGAAACAGTAATGTCAATTGGCCAATACCATCGTGCGATTTGACGCCTTTAGATTTCTTCCTTTGGGTTCATCTCAAAAGCCAACAAGCCAACAACAAATCACCAGGCCTCATCAGCTCTCGAAACAGTAATGTCAATTGGCCAATACCATCGTCCGACTTGGCGTCTTTAGATTTCTTCCTTTGGGGTCATCTCAAAAGCCAACAAGCCAACAACAAATCACCAGGCTTCATCAGCTCTTGAAACAGTAATGTCAATTGGCCAATACCATCGTGCGACTTGACGCCTTTAGATTTCTTCCTTTGGGGTCATCTCAAAAGCCAACAAGCCAACAACAAATCACCAGGTCTCATCAGCTCTCGAAACAGTAATGTCAATTGGCTAATATCATCGTGCGACTTGACGCCTTTAGATTTCTTCCTTTGGGGACATCTCAAAAGCCAACAAGACAACAACAAATCACCAGGCCTCATCAGCTCTCGAAACAGTAATGTCAATTGGCCAATACCATCGTGCGACTTGGCGCCTTTAGATTTCTTCCTTTGGGGTCATCTCAAAAGCCAACAAGCCAACAACAAATCACCAGGCCTCATAAGCTCTCGAAACAGTAATGTCAATTGGCCAATAACATCGTGCGACTTGGCGTCTTTAGATTTCTTCCTTTGGGGCCATCTCAAATGCCAACAAGCCAACAAAAATCACCAGGCCTCATCAGCTCTCGAAACAGTAATGTCAATTA
This sequence comes from Ascarosepion bandense, assembly GCA_037127315.1. Lineage (NCBI taxonomy): Eukaryota > Metazoa > Mollusca > Cephalopoda > Sepiida > Sepiidae > Ascarosepion > Ascarosepion bandense. Next base: position 2,210,674 of record JBBBDQ010000665.1, on the reverse strand, counting down.
GCCAATACCATCGTGCGACTTGACGCCTTTAGATTTCTTCCTTTGGGGTCATCTCAAAAGCCAACAAGCCAACAACAAATCACCAGGCCTCATCAGCTCTCGAAACAGTAATGTCAATTGGCCAATACCATCGTGCGACTTGACGCCTTTAGATTTCTTCCTTTGGGGTCATCTCAAAAGCCAACAAGCCAACAACAAATCACCAGGCCTCATCAGCTCTCGAAACAGTAATGTCAATTGGCCAATACCATCGTGCGACTTGACGCCTTTAGATTTCTTCCTTTGGGGTCATCTCAAAAGCCAACAAGCCAACAACAAATCACCAGGCCTCATCAGCTCTCGAAACAGTAATGTCAATTGGCCAATACCATCGTGCGAATTGACGCCTTTAGATTTCGTCCTTTGGGGTCATCTCAAAAGCCAACAAGCCAACAACAAATCACCAGGCCTCATCAGCTCTCGAAACAGTAATGTCAATTGGCCAATACCATCGTGCGACTTGACGCCTTTAGATTTCTTCCTTTGGGGTCATCTCAAAAGCCAACAAGCCAACAACAAATCACCAGGCCTCATCAGCTCTCGAAACAGTAATGTCAATTGGCCAATACCATCGTGCGACTTGGCGCCTTTAGATTTCTTCCTTTGGGGTCATCTCAAAAGCCAACAAGCCAACAACAAATCACCAGGCCTGATCAGCTCTCGAAACAGTAATGTCAATTGGCCAATACCATCGTGCGACTTGACGCCTTTAGATTTCTTCCTTTGGGGTCATCTCAAAAGCCAACAAGCCAACAACAAATCACCAGGCCTCATCAGCTCTCGAAAAAGTAATGTCAATTGGCCAATACCATCGTGCGACTTGGCGCCTTTAGATTTCTTCCTTTGGGGTCATCTCAAAAGCCAACAAGCCAACAACAAATCACCAGTCCTCATCAGCTCTCGAAACAGTAATGTCAATTGGCCAATACCATCGTGCGACTTGGCGCCTTTAGATTTCTTCTTTGGGGTCATCTCAAAAGCCAACAAGACAACAACAAATCACCAGGCCTCATCAGCTCTCGAAACAGTAATGTCAATTGGCCAATACCATCGTGCGACTTGGCGCCTTTAGATTTCATCCTTTGGGGTCACCTCAAAAGCCAACAAGCCAACAACAAATCACCAGGCCTCATCAGCTCTCGAAACAGTAATGTCAATTGGCCAATACCATCGTGCGACTTGACGCCTTTAGATTTCTTCATTTGGGGTCATCTCAAAAGCCAACAAGCCAACAACAAATCACCAGGCCTCATCAGCTCTCGAAACAGTAATGTCAATTGGCCAATACCATCGTGCGACTTGACGCCTTTAGATTTCTTCCTTTGGGGTCATCTCAAAAGCCAACAAGCCAACAACAAATCACCAGGCCTCATCAGCTCTCGAAACAGTAATGTCAATTGGCCAATACCATCGTGCGATTGGCGCCTTTAGATTTCTTCCTTTGGGGTCATCTCAAAAGCCAACAAGCCAACAACAAATCACCAGGCCTCATCAGCTCTCGAAACAGTAATGTCAATTGGCCAATACCATCGTGCGACTTGGCGCCTTTAGATTTCTTCCTTTGGGGTCATCTCAAAAGCCAACAAGCCAACAACAAATCACCAGGCCTCATCAGCTCTCGAAACAGTAATGTCAATTGGCCAATGCCATCGTGCGACTTGACGCCTTTAGATTTCTTCCTTTGGAGTCATCTCAAAAGCCAACAAGCCAACAACAAATCACCAGGCCTCATCAGCTCTCGAAACAGTAATGTCAATTGGCCAATACCATCGTGCGACTTGGCGCCTTTAGATTTCTTCCTTTGGGGTCATCTCAAAAGCCAACAAGCCAACAACAAATCACCAGGCCTCATCAGCTCTCGAAACAGTAATGTCAATTGGCCAATACCATCGTGCGACTTGACGCCTTTAGATTTCTTCCTTTGGGGTCATCTCAAAAGCCAACAAGCCAACAACAAATCACCAGGCCTCATCAGCTCCCGAAACAGTAATGTCAATTGGCCAATACCATCGTTCGACTTGACGCCTTTAGATTTCTTCCTTTGGGGTCATCTCATAAGCCAACAAGCCAACAACAAATCACCAGGCCTCATCAGCTCTCGAAACAGTAATGTCAATTGGCCAATACCATCGTGCGACTTGACGCCTTTAGATTTCTTCCTTTGGGGTCATCTCAAAAGCCAACAAGCCAACAACAAATCACCAGGCCTCATCAGCTCTCGAAACAGTAATGTCAATTGGCCAATACCATCGTGCGACTTGACGCCTTTAGATTTCTTCCTTTGGGGTCATCTCAAAAGCCCACAAGCCAACAACAAATCACCAGGCCTCATCAGCTCTCGAAACAGTAATGTCAATTGGCCAATACCATCGTGCGACTTGACGCCTTTAGATTTCTTCCTTTGGGGTCATCTCAAAAGCCAACAAGCCAACAACAAATCACCAGGCCTCATCAGCTCTCGAAACAGTAATGTCAATTGGCCAATAACATCGTGCGACTTTGCGTCTTTAGATTTCTTCCTTTGGGGTCATCTCAAAAGCCAACAAGCCAACAACAAATCACCAGGCCTCATCAGCTCTCGAAACAGTAATGTCAATTGGCCAATACCATCGTGCGACTTGACGCCTTTAGATTTCTTCCTTTGGGGTCATCTCAAAAGCCAACAAGCCAACAACAAATCACCAGGCCTCATCAGTTCTCGAAACAGTAATGTCAATTGGCCAATACCATCGTGCGACTTGACGCCTTTAGATATCTTCCTTTGGGGTCATCTCAAAAGCCAACAAGCCAACAACAAATCACCAGGCCTCATCAGCTCTCGAAACAGTAATGTCAATTGGCCAATACCATCGTGCGACTTGACGCCTTTAGATTTCTTCCTTTGGGGTCATCTCAAAAGCCAACAAGCCAACAACAAATCACCAGGCCTCATCAGCTCTCGAAACAGTAATGTCAATTGGCCAATACCATCGTGCGACTTGGCGCCTTCAGATTTCTTCCTTTGGGGTCATCTCAAAAGCCAACAAGCCAACAACAAATCACCAGGCCTCATCAGCTCTCGAAACAGTAATGTCAATTGGCCAATACCATCGTGCGACTTGACGCCTTTAGATTTCTTCCTTTGGGGTCATCTCAAAAGCCAACAAGACAACAACAAATCACCAGGCCTCATCAGCTCTCGAAACAGTAATGTCAATTGGCCAATACCATCGTGCGACTTGGCGCCTTTAGATTTCTTCCTTTGGGGTCATCTCAAAAGCCAACAAGCCAACAACAAATCACCAGGCCTCATCAGCTCTCGAAACAGTAATGTCAATTTGCCAATACCATCGTGCGACTTGACGCCTTTAGATTTCTTCCTTTGGGGTCATCTCAAAAGCCAACAAGCCAACAACAAATCACCAGGCCTCATCAGCTCTCGAAACAGTAATGTCAATTGGCCAATACCATCGTGCGACTTGGCGCCTTTAGATTTCTTCCTTTGGGATCATCTCAAAAGCCAACAAGCCAACAACAAATCACCAGGCCTCATCATCTCTCGAAACAGTAATGTCAATTGGCCAATACCATCGTGCGACTTGACGCCTTTAGATTTCTTCCTTTGGGGTCATCTCAAAAGCCAACAAGCCAACAACAAATCACCAGGCCTCATCAGCTCTCGAAACAGTAATGTCAATTGGCCAATACCATCGTGCGACTTGGCGCCTTTAGATTTCTTCCTTTGGTGTCATCTCAAAAGACAACAAGCCAACAGCAAATCACCAGGCCTCATCAGCTCTCGAAACAGTAATGTCAATTGGCCAATACCATCGTGCGACTTGACGCCTTTAGATTTCTTCCTTTGGGGTCATCTCAAAAGCCAACAAGACCACAACAAATCACCAGGCCTCATCAGCTCTCGAAACAGTAATGTCAATTGGCCAATACCATCGTGCAACTTGGCGCCTTTAGATTTCTTCCTTTGGGGTCATCTCAAAAGCCAACAAGCCAACAACAAATCACCAGGCCTCATCAGCTCTCGAAACAGTAATGTCAATTGGCCAATTCCATCATGCGACTTGGCGCCTTTAGATTTCTTCCTTTGGGGTCATCTCAAAAGCCAACAAGCCAACAACAAATCACCAGGCCTCATCAGCTCTCGAAACAGTAATGTCAATTGGCCAATACCATCGTGCGACTTGACGCCTTTAGATTTCTTCCTTTGGGGTCATCTCAAAAGCCAACAATCCAACAACAAATCACCAGGCCTCATCAGCTCTCGAAACAGTAATGTCAATTGGCCAATACCATCGTGCGACTTGGCGCCTTTAGATTTCTTCCTTTGGGGTCATCTCAAAAGCCAACAAGCCAACAACAAATCACCAGGCCTCAACTGCTCTCGAAACAGTAATGTCAATTGGCCAATACCATCGTGCGACTTGACGCCTTTAGATTTCTTCCTTTGGGGTCATCTCAAAAGCCAACAAGCCAACAACAAATCACCAGGCCTCATCAGCTCTCGAAACAGTAATGTCAATTGGCCAATACCATCGTGCGACTTGGCGCCTTTAGATTTCTTCCTTTGGGGTCATCTCAAAAGCCAACAAGCCAACAACAAATCACCAGGCCTCATCAGCTCTCGAAACAGTAATGTCAATTGGCCAATACCATCGTGCGACTTGACGCCTTTAGATTTCTTCCTTTGGGGTCATCTCAAAAGCCAACAAGCCAACAACAAATCACCAGGTCTCATCAGCTCTCGAAACAGTAATGTCAATTGGCAAATACCATCGTGCGACTTGACGCCTTTAGATTTCTTCCTTTGGGGTCATCTCAAAAGCCAACAAGACAACAACAAATCACCAGGCCTCATCAGCTCTCGAAACAGTAATGTCAATTGGCCAATACCATCGTGCGACTTGGCGCCTTTAGATTTCTTCCTTTGGGGTCATCTCAAAAGCCAACAAGCCAACAAAAATCACCAGGCCTCATCAGCTCTCGAAACAGTAATGTCAATTGGCCAATACCATCGTGCGACTTGACGCCTTTAGATTTCTTCCTTTGGGGTCATCTCAAAAGCCAACAAGCCAACAACAAATCACCAGGCCTCATCAGCTCTCGAAACAGTAATGTCAATTGGCCAATACCATCGTGCGACTTGACGCCTTTAGATTTCTTCCTTTGGGGTCATCTCAAAAGCCAACCAGCCAACAACAAATCACCAGGCCTCATCAGCTCTCGAAACAGTAATGTCAATTGGCCAATACCATAGTGCGATTTGACGCCTTTAGATTTCTTCCTTTGGGGTAATCTCAAAAGCCAACAAGCCAACAACAAATCACCAGGCCTCATCAGCTCTCGAAACAGTAATGTCGATTGGCCAATAACATCGTGCGACTTGGCGTCTTTAGATTTCTTTCTTTGGGGTCATCTCAAAAGCCAACAAGCCAACAACAAATCACCAGGCCTCATCAGCTCTCGAAACAGTAATGTCAATTGGCCAATACCATCGTGCGACTTGACGCCTTTAGATTTCTTCCTTTGGGGTCATCTCAAAAGCCAACAAGCCAACAACAAATCACCAGGCCTCATCAGCTCTCGAAACAGTAATGTCAATTGGCCAATACCATCGTGCGACTTGACGCCTTTAGATTTCTTCCTTTGGGGTCATCTCAAAAGCCAACAAGCCAACAACAAATCACCAGGCCTCATCAGCTCTCGAAACAGTAATGTCAATTGGCCAATACCATCGTTCGACTTGACGCCTTTAGATTTCTTCCTTTGGGGTCATCTCAAAAGCCAACAAGCCAACAACAAATCACCAGGCCTCATCAGCTCTCGAAACAGTAATGTCAATTGGCCAATACCATCGTGCGACTTGACGCCTTTAGATTTCTTCCTTTGGGGTCATCTCAAAAGCCAACAAGCCAACAACAAATCACTAGGCCTCATCAGCTCTCGAAACAGTAATGTCAATTGGCCAATACCATCGTGCGACTTGGCGCCTTTAGATTTCTTCCTTTGGGGTCATCTCAAAAGCCAACAAGCCAACAACAAATCACCAGGCCTCATCAGCTCTCGAAACAGTAATGTCAATTGGCCAATACCATCGTGCGACTTGGCGCCTTTAGATTTCTTCCTTTGGGGTCATCTCAAAAGCCAACAAGCCAACAACAAATCACCAGGCCTCATCAGCTCTCGAAACAGTAATGTCAATTGGCCAATACCATCGTGCGACTTGACGCCTTTAGATTTCTTCCTTTGGGGTCATCTCAAAAGCCAACAAGCCAACAACAAATCACCAGGCCTCATCAGCTCTCGAAACAGTAATGTTAATTGGCCAATACCATCGTGCGACTTGGCGCCTTTAGATTTCTTCCTTTGGGGTCATCTCAAAAGCCAACAAGCCAACAACAAATCACCAGGCCTCATCAGCTCTCGAAACAGTAATGTCAATTGGCCAATACCATCGTGCGACTTGGTGCCTTTAGATTTCTTCCTTTGGGGTCATCTCAAAAGCCAACAAGGCAACAACAAATCACCAGGCCTCATCAGCTCTCGAAACAGTAATGTCAATTGGCCAATACCATCGTGCGACTTGGCGCCTTTAGATTTCTTCCTTTGGGGTCATCTCAAAAGCCAACAAGCCAACAACAAATCACCAGGCCTCATCAGCTCTCGAAACAGTAATGTCAATTCGCCAATACCATCGTGCGACTTGGCGCCTTTAGATTTCTTCCTTTGGGGTCATCTCAAAAGCCAACAAGCCAACAACAAATCACCAGGCCTCATCAGCTCTCGAAACAGTAATGTCAATTGGCCAATACCATCGTGCGACTTGGCGCCTTTAGATTTCTTCCTTTGGGGTCATCTCAAAAGCCAACAAGCCAACAACAAATCACCAGGCCTCATCAGCTCTCGAAACAGTAATGTCAATTGGCCAATACCATCGTGCGACTTGGCGCCTTTAGATTTCTTCCTTTGGGTTCATCTCAAAAGCCAACAAGCCAACAACAAATCACCAGGCCTCATCAGCTCTCGAAACCGTAATGTCAATTGGCCAATACCATCGTGCGACTTGACGCCTTTAGATTACTTCCTTTGGGGTCATCTCAAAAGCCAACAAGCCAACAACAAATCACCAGGCCTCATCAGCTCTCGAAACAGTAATGTCAATTGGCCAATACCATCGTGCGACTTGACGCCTTTAGATTTCTTCCTTTGGGGTCATCTCAAAAGCCAACAAGCCAACAACAAATCACCAGGCCTCATCAGCTCTCGAAACAGTAATGTCAATTGGCCAATACCATCGTGCGACTTGACGCCTTTAGATTTCTTCCTTTGGGGTCATCTCAAAAGCCAACAAGACAACAACAAATCACCAGGCCTCATCAGCTCTCGAAACAGTAATGTCAATTGGCCAATAACATCGTGCGACTTGACGCCTTTAGATTACTTCCTTTGGGGTCATCTCAAAAGCCAACAAGACAACAACAAATCACCAGGCCTCATCAGCTCTTGAAACAGTAATGTCAATTGGCCAATACCATCGTGCGACTTGACGCCTTTAGATTTCTTCCTTTGGGTTCATCTCAAAAGCCAACAAGCCAACAACAAATCACCAGGCCTCATCAGCTCTCGAAACAGTAATGTCAATTGGCCAATACCATCGTGCGACTTGGCGCCTTTAGATTTCTTCCTTTGGGGTCATCTCAAAAACCAACAAGACAACAACAAATCACCAGGCCTCATCAACTCTCGAAACAGTAATGTCAATTGGCCAATACCATCGTGCGACTTGGCGCCTTTAGATTTCTTCCTTTGGGGTCATCTCAAAAGCCAACAAGCCAACAACAAATCACCAGGCCTCATCAGCTCTCGAAACAGTAATGTCAATTGGCCAATACCATCGTGCGACTTGACGCCTTTAGATTTCTTCCTTTGGGGTCATCTCAAAAGCCAACAAGACAACAACAAATCACCAGGCCTCATCAGCTCTCGAAACAGTAATGTCAATTGGCCAATACCATCGTGCGACTTGGCGCCTTTAGATTTCTTCCTTTGGGGTCATCTCAAAAGCCAACAAGACAACAACAAATCACCAGGCCTCATCAGCTCTCGAAACAGTAATGTCAATTGGCCAATACCATCGTGCGACTTGACGCCTTTAGATTTCTTCCTTTGGGGTCATCTCAAAAGCCAACAAGACAACAACAAATCACCAGGCCTCATCAGCTCTCGAAACAGTAATGTCAATTGGCCAATACCATCGTGCGACTTGACGCCTTTAGATTTCTTCCTTTGGGGTCATCTCAAAAGCCAACAAGCCAACAACAAATCACCAGGCCTCATCAGCTCTCGAAACAGTAATGTCAATTGGCCAATACCATCGTGCGACTTGACGCCTTTAGATTTCTTCCTTTGGGGTCATCTCAAAAGCCAACAAGCCAACAACAAATCACCAGGCCTCATCAGCTCTCGAAACAGTAATGTCAATTGGCCAATACCATCGTGCGACTTGGCGCCTTTAGATTTCTTCCTTTGGGGTCATCTCAAAAGCCAACAAGCCAACAACAAATCACCAGGCCTCATCAGCTCTCGAAACAGTAATGTCAATTGGCCAATACCATCGTGCGACTTGACGCATTTAGATTTCTTCCTTTGGGGTCATCTCAAAAGCCAACAAGACAACAACAAATCACCAGGCCTCATCAGCTCTCGAAACAGTAATGTCAATTGGCCAATAACATCGTGCGACTTGACGCCTTTAGATTACTTCCTTTGGGGTCATCTCAAAAGCCAACAAGACAACAACAAATCACCAGGCCTCATCAGCTCTTGAAACAGTAATGTCAATTGGCCAATACCATCGTGCGACTTGACGCCTTTAGATTTCTTCCTTTGGGTTCATCTCAAAAGCCAACAAGCCAACAACAAATCACCAGTCCTCATCAGCTCTCGAAACAGTAATGTCAATTGGCCAATACCATCGTGCGACTTGACGGGGCCTTTAGATTTCTTCCTTTGGGGTCATCTCCAAAAGCCAACAAGACAACAACAAATCACCAGGCCTCATCAGCTCTCGAAACAGTAATGTCAATTGGCCAATACCATCGTGCGACTTGGCGCCTTTAGATTTCTTCCTTTGGGGTCATCTCAAAAGCCAACAAGACAACAACAAATCACCAGGCCTCATCAGCTCTCGAAACAGTAATGTCAATTGGCCAATACCATCGTGCGACTTGACGCCTTTAGATTTCTTCCTTTGGGGTCATCTCAAAAGCCAACAAGACAACAACAAATCACCAGGCCTCATCAGCTCTCGAAACAGTAATGTCAATTGGCCAATACCATCGTGCGACTTGACGCCTTTAGATTTCTTCCTTTGGGTTCATCTCAAAAGCCAACAAGCCAACAACAAATCACCAGGCCTCATCAGCTCTCGAAACAGTAATGTCAATTTGGCCAATACCATCGTGCGACTTGACGCCTTTAGATTTCTTCCTTTGGGGTCATCTCAAAAGCCAACAAGCCAACAACAAATCACCAGGCCTCATCAGCTCTCGAAACAGTAATGTCAATTGGCCAATACCATCGTGCGACTTGGCGCCTTTAGATTTCTTCCTTTGGGGTCATCTCAAAAGCCAACAAGCCAACAACAAATCACCAGGCCTCATCAGCTCTCGAAACAGTAATGTCAATTGGCCAATACCATCGTGCGACTTGACGCATTTAGATTTCTTCCTTTGGGGTCATCTCAAAAAGCCAACAAGACAACAACAAATCACCAGGCCTCATCAGCTCTCGAAACAGTAATGTCAATTGGCCAATAACATCGTGCGACTTGACGCCTTTAGATTACTTCCTTTGGGGTCATCTCAAAGCAACAAGACAACAACAAATCACCAGGCCTCATCAGCTCTTGAAACAGTAATGTCAATTGGCCAATACCATCGTGCGACTTGACGCCTTTAGATTTCTTCCTTTGGGTTCATCTCAAAAGCCAACAAGCCAACAACAAATCACCAGTCCTCATCAGCTCTCGAAACAGTAATGTCAATTGGCCAATACCATCGTGCGACTTGGCGCCTTTAGATTTCTTCCTTTGGGGTCATCTCAAAAACCAACAAGACAACAACAAATCACCAGGCCTCATCAGCTCTCGAAACAGTAATGTCAATTGGCCAATACCATCGTGCGACTTGGCGCCTTTAGATTTCTTCCTTTGGAGTCATCTCAAAAGCCAACAAGCCAACAACAAATCACCAGGCCTCATCAGCTCTCGAAACAGTAATGTCAATTGGCCAATACCATCGTGCGACTTGACGCCTTTAGATTTCTTCCTTTGGGGTCATCTCAAAAGCCAACAAGCCAAACAACAAATCACCAGGCCTCATCAGCTCTCGAAACAGTAATGTCAATTGGCCAATACCATCGTGCGACTTGACGCCTTTAGATTTCTTCCTTTGGGGTCATCTCCAAAAGCCAACAAGCCAACAACAAATCACCAGGCCTCATCAGCTCTCCGAAACAGTAATGTCAATTGGCCAATACCATCGTGCGACTTGGCGCCTTTAGATTTCTTCCTTTGGGGTCATCTCAAAAGCCAACAAGCCAACAACAAATCACCAGGCCTCATCAGCTCTCGAAACAGTA
>JBBBDQ010000665.1:2002500-2195000 GCA_037127315.1 Ascarosepion bandense | reverse complement strand
ACAGCCCATGATGGTCAAAATGTAAGGGATCAGTTTATGTATTGATTATAATAGAGAATCGATCCCCCGACGTTATATTAATTAGTAACAATAGTCCATGATGGTCACAAAGCCAGGGATCAGTTTATATATTGATTATAACAGAGAATCACTCTCCCGAATGTATATTATATAGTAACAACAGTCCATGATGGTCACAATGTAAGGGATCAGTTTATGTATTGATTATAATAGAGAATCGACCCCCACCCGACGTTATATTAAATAGTAACAACATTCCATGATAGTCACATAGTAAGGGATTGAAGGTAATGTTGACAACGTTCCTGGATATAGAGTATCCTCTTGGCATCTGTTGACCATGGCCGTCATAGAATATGGATATAAAGTTTCCTCGCCGCACTTAATCTGTTTAATGAAACAACGTCAAAGAACATCACTCTCGAATCAGACTCTCTCCAGAATCGGATTTGAACTCCAATACTCGGAAAAACACGGCCGCCTCTTATAAACGTCACATTAAATATTTTGAACTTCCGGATTAGTTAAGCCTTCTATTGGTGAACTATAAAATGGGTTGACTCTTGGGGGTCTGCACTGTATACAATGGACACTTTGTTTATCAGTATCCTTATTATTAAATAGTCAAATTAAGAACAACCATGCAAAAAATTGGAAGTCATATATTTTCTGTAGTAGGATTTCTCAATATAGGGCGGTTATTAATTTTCTTCCTCTTCTTCTATGTGCCTTCTCCTTTCAAGACGTAGGCAATCATGGCCTTTCACGTCTCGCTATCGCTGGTGATTCTTAGCACGCCTTTTCCTCATGCACCATGGAACCCTCATTCCATCATCCACCTGATCAGGTCCTTTAAATATATTATCCGCTGCTTTTCTCTATCTCTTTTCTCCTCTATCTGGCCTGTCAGTATCAGGTTCTACAAGCCCTCTTTCCTCACTGCTTGTCCCAGGAACTTCAGTTGTCTTTTCCTGATACTCACTATTAATTTTCTTTGCTATTCTTTTCAACACCTCATCATTGCTCACATGCTCGATCCATGATATCAGAACCACGTTTCCGCTGCTTCAGGCTTTTCCTTTATCTTCGGTGATATTTTCAACCATCACTGTCGTATTGAAGAACTAACATCACATTGCAATCTAGTACTCTCTTCCTTGTTTCTAGTGAATGTTTCCTGTGTCTTAATACTTTACTTAGCTTCTGGAACGCTCTCTTCGCCATGGCAATTCTCTCCAGATTTCCGTGTTGTACTTTCCATCTCCTGTTAAAACACTTGCTAGAAATTTAAATTTTTGTACTTGCTTGATTCTGGTATCTCCCTCCTGTATTTGGCATTTTGGGATGCTCTTTTTGCTGATGAACATGCATTCAGTTTTCTTGCAGTTTATTTGTAGTTCTTCTTGTAAGTCTCTTCAGCTACCTTCTGTAGGAGATCTTGTAGTTTCCTTTCCGTGTCTGCAATCAGGATTGTTTGATAAAATAACAAAAACAAAGTGTATCCGCATAAATTTACGTTTATCGCAAAAAGACATATATATATATATATATATATATATATATATATATTCGCAGACAGATCTATATATCATAGCTCAACAGTACGCTTAGACATCTGATTGATTCCAGCCAGGACTGAAACACGACCGAATTGACATCAGTCGGCGATTCTAGCAGTGAGCTATGGGCGCTCGTAGAAAAACGCCGACCTTTAGCGTGTTATATATAGAATATAACATACGCCAATAGCTGAGAGTGTTCAAATTAATTACTGAACGAACGATGCGTAGATGCTTGAGTAGCTACTGTTTCTCAAAGTCTACCATTCCTCCACAGTGCTCAGTCAGAGTGAGAGAGCGTACGCAATTTGTAGAAACATAAATATGAATGAATATGATATATAATTTGTTGCAACACACACACACACACACACACACACACACACACACACACATATATATATATATATATATATATATATATATAACGTAATTTGCAGAAACATACATATAAATGTATACGCTGTTTAATTTGTTGCAACACACACACCCACATATATATATGATTGATTGATTTTGTGGCAATTGCTTTTGCTTGTGTCTCTTTAAAAGTAATTTGAACATTTCTTTTTAGGATATTTTTAAATGAAGTGCTTTTCTTCTTATACAAAAAATTCGACTTGTGGCTAGAAATTACAAACATATTATTTCTCTAAGCAGTTTCAAAAATTTTTGTCAATCATCATAATTTACATCAGCTGTTTGATCGGTAGCAGCTACATATATAAGTAACATACGCAAGCACATCGGTACAAACACACACGCACGTACACTCAGACAGACAGACATACACACACATATATATATACACATATATATGTTATGAACATCGGTATATGACTACGTAATTGATGGAGGATTCTCAATATCATTTATCATTATTTTAAATTGCTTGCGATAAGAAGGAAACGTGAATTCTATCATTACCTCTCACTGTTGATTCTTCCCTGTTATTCACACGTGTTATCTTCAAAGACACGCTTTTTGGGGGGAAAGGTTTCTACATTTTTTTCTTTTTTTGCCATTTGCGAAATTGAAAGTTTATGTGTCGCCATGTTGTTTTTCAACAAGTACAACTTCATCCTTTGATCTTTGTAATGGACAAGGGCAGGCGCTTATAAACACGAGCACACACAAGCCACTTGACACGCATTACGTATCACGGTATCTGATGACGTGTCAGCATGAAGGCAAATTTCGTTATTTCACTATTTCTCATGTTTTATATGCATAAACAACACAAATGCTTAATGCTGTGTTGATTTTTATTGCAGATGCAGATATATATGTTTTCGTATGATTTAATTCATTTGCTGATAGACAAAATTTTGAATACAGGTGTTGTAGAGAGTTTAGTCTTAGTTTGAATTAATATATCTTTATCTATATATCTATTTCACTATATATATATATATATATATATATATATATATATATATAAAACAAAGACTTCGATGATTAAACCCGTTCAACGGATTTAAACATCGAAATGTTAGTTTTATTTTTATATTTGACTCTGTAATTGGAATAAATCTACTGCTAAGAATATTGGGTCACTATGTCGATCCAGGATGTTTTTTCCACCTGAACCGATCCTGCATATATACAAATCAACCATCCGTCCGTGCATGGAGTACTGCTGCCATTTATGGTCAGGTGCCCCTGCCGTTCTCCTCAGTGTTCTTGACAAGCTCCAAAGGAGAGTCTGTAATGTGATAGGTACTGATCTGGCGACTCGACTGCAGCCACTTCCCCATCATCGAAATGTGGCTTCCCTTTGGCTGTTCTATAAATACTTTCATGGTTTCTGCTCAGACGAACTTAAGTCACTGATGCCTCCTCAACAGGTGTTTACTCGTGCAACCAGACTGGCAACTGGGTCCCACCCATTCACAGTCAGGTTAGCCAAATGCAGTCGACAAATTTTACTCCTGCAGCTTCCTCTCTCGCACTTCCCGCCTGTGGAACTCACTCCCGTATTCTTGCTTTCCTGACGGCTACAACCTCCAGAAATTTAAATGCAAAGTCAATACTCATCTACTAACCACTGGACTCTAGCTCTCTCACCTCCCCCGTATAACCTTCCCTTTCTCTCCAGCTATGTATCTGTCATCGCACCTGCTTTCTCAGCTTTCTGTTGTTCCTTTCTAACTAGTTTGTACTCCTCACACTTTTCTAATTAATCTTTTTACATTTACGTAACACCCTGCATATCAGTGGCGTTTCCGCCTTGCTTGGGGTGAAATGAAAAAAAATATTTGCATCAAGCTCTCCATTTTAATCAATTTTAATATTAATTAGATTAATATTAAGTAGGAGCGAGTCTTTGGGATTTACCAACTGATTATCCTGTTGGATTAAAAATATAAAAAAAGTATCTATATATATATATAGTTGATGATGACAAGTTAAATCGCGGCACTTAACCAATGAATGTTCAATTGTCACCCTTTATTTTTTTGGTTCTAACATGATAACACCGAAATAAATTCCTGGGTCAAGCCGGTTATATACACTTTTTTTTGTCATCTAAATCAAACGAAATGTATTTTGCTGCAAGAACAGATCGTTCAAATCTTATTAGTTCATAACCGCTGTAGAATATGTGTTAAGTTTTCTTATATATTTATAGTGACGTATCATCTGCGGAGAAAGCTGAGTGCTTTGCCCGCAAATTCTCATCCAACTCCACGTTTGACTCATCTAGAATAAGCTCACCCGACTTCCCCGTTAGAACTGAGGCCAAACTGCACGACGTACATTCCACCCGGAAGGTAGTATCCCGAGTAATTTGAAAACTTGACCCCCATAAGGTGAGTGGTGACGACGGAATCCCGGTGATAGTCCTTAAGAGGTGTGCCCCTGAACCCTCCTCTGTCCCCTCTCAACTGTTTAACTACTGCCTTTCTGCTTCCTGTTTTCCTGCATGCTGGAAATTCTCTTCAGTCGTTCCTGTTTTTAAGAATTGTGGTGAACCATCGGACCCATCCAACTATCGCCCTATCAGTCTTCTACCGATATTCAGGAAAGTGTACGAGGCCATAATCAATGCTGAAATAGTTCTTACTGCCCACAAACTCTTCTCTGACATGCTGGCCTCTTGTGCAAACCGCGGAGCTGTGGGATAACTGGACTTTCTGATCTACATTAATAATCTCCCCGACACCATTAGATCCCAAGTTGGCATGTATGCCGACGACACAACAATCTACTCTCGCATCGATCAGAAACCAGGACGACAAAGTGAACCTCGCTGCCGTACTTGAAAGGGACCTCCAATCCGTAGTGGCCTGGGGTAGGAAATGGTTGGTAAATTTCAATGCCTCTAAAACAAAGCTGTTATCAACTAACCACCATAGACAATCGCATCTACCCCCCATTAGCATGGGACAAGCTAGCCTCCCAGAGATAAAATACTACGCCTCCTTGGCCTTACACTCTCGGCGGACCTCAAATGGAATGACTATATTGAATCCATTGCCAAATCTTCTGCTATGAAAGTCGGCTCCCTGTGCAGGGCCAGGAAATTTTTCCCACCTGAATCTATTCTGCACATATACAAATCTACCATCCGCCCATGTAATTGAATATTGCTGCCATATCTGGTCGGGTGCCCCTGCTGCTCTCCTTGGGCTTCTTGACAAAATACAAAGGGGGATCTGTAACGTGGTTGACACTGACCTGGCAGACCGGCTGCAGCCGCTCTCTCACCGGCGTGATGTGGCTTCCCTGTGCCTCTTCTACAAGTACTTTCATGGCTTCTGCTCCGATGAGCTTAGATCACTGGTGCCGCCTAAGCACGAATTTACACGAGATACTAGATTAGCAACTAGGTCCCACACTTTTACAGTTAAACAAATAAGATGTAACCGTAAATTCTACTCTAACAGCTTCTTTTCTCGCGTTTCCCGCCTGTGGAACTCCCTTCCACAAGTCTGCTTTCTCGACAGTTACAATCTCCAAGTGTTTAAATGTAGGGTCAATAGACACCTCCTAACACACTAACTCCCAACTATTCTCAGAACACTCTCATCTACCCAACACTCATTCTCAGTATCCTTACCCGCCTATCACCCACCCTCTGACATTTCCTATATTTAATCATCCTTTCTCCACTCTACGTAGCCCCCTGCGCAGTAGTGGCAGTGACATGCCTTGCTCGGGGTGAAACGCTTATAAAAAAAAAATATGGCTTCCGCTTTGCCAGGTCCACTGCCGATATGCTAACAACCTTTACGGAGTACATGCTCCAGACCTTCCATGAGTCAGGCGAGGCTCGTGCAGTTGCTCTGGACATCTCCAAGGCTTTTGACAGGGTTTGGCACTCTGGCCTCCTTTGCAAGCTACGGGGTTAGGGCATTACCGGACGCCTGCTTGACCTAATCCAGGCTTTTTTAAACAACCGCAAAATGAAGGTCGTTTTGAATGGGCATGCCTCTTCATCCTACAGCACGAATGCCGGTGTACCCCAGGGCTCTATCCTGGGCCCGACGCTCTTCCTTATTTTCATCAATGACCTCCCAGATGAGATCAAGTCCTAAGTAGGCATCTACGTAGATGACAAGAAAATATACTCCCGCTCCAGTAAGAAAACTGGCATGGCGGACAGACACAATCTCGCTGCTGACCTTGAACGGGATCTACACTCTGTGGTGAATTGGGGCAAGAAGTGGCTTCCCAACTTCAATGAGTCCAAGACCAAGCTGTTGTCTCTCAACCATCACTGGGAACCTCTCCTGCCTCTCATAAGTATGGACCAAGCGATTCTTCCTGAGTGCAATACACTGCACCTCCTCGGACTTACCCTCTCTTCTGATCTCAAATGGAACCGCTACATCGAATCCATAGCTAAATCCACTGCTAAGAAGTTTGGGTCACTGTGTCGATCCAGGATGTTCTTTCCGCCTGAATCCATCCTGCATATATATAAGTCTACCATTCGACCCTGCATGGAGTGCTGCTGCCATTTATGGTCAGGCGCCACTGCCGCTCACCTCAGTGTTCTCGACAGACTCCAAAGGAGAGTTAGTAACGTGATAGGTGCTGACTTGGCGGCTCGACTACAGCCACTTCCCCACCGACGAGATGTGGCCTCCCTTTTTCTGTTCTATAAATACTTTCATGGCTTCTGCTCAGATGAACTTAAGTCATCGGTGCCTCCTCAACAGGTGTTTACTCGTGCAACCAGAATGGCAACTGGGTCCCACCCATTCACAGTTAGGTTAGTCAAATGCAGACGGCTACAACCTCCAGAAATTTAAATGCAATGTCAATACTCATCTACTAATCACTTTAGTCCAGCCTTTCCCCCACCCCGTATATCTCCCCGCTTGCAACTGTCATCACACCTGCATTTTCATCTTTCTATTGCTTCTTCCTAATTGGTTTGTAATCCTCTTCTCCCTCCTCTAATTAATTTCCTTCCAGTTATGTAGCCCCTCCCCGCACATCAGTGGCTTTTACGCCTTACCCGGGGTGAAATGATTAAAAAGAAAAGAGGAGAGTGAACATATGTATAGTATTATTATTCAGGTGTTAATAAAACAGTGCTAAATGTATGAACAGAGCTGTATTTATATATATTTTAATAAATATACATGTTATCTTACATCTATGGCAAAGCTCGCAGTTTCATGCATTATGCAATTATCAGGTGCCTATTTCAAAGTGGTGGTTTAATTAATTTAAATTTGTGTTTACCCGATGTTCATGGGAATTAAATCTTAGAAAGGTATGTTGCTGCTTTTTTCATAACAATATTAAAAATTTAAATATTCTCCGTTTACATCTAGATAATAAATTTAGAATTTGAATTTAAAATTTGAAATTAAAATTAAAATTAAGTTAAATAATGAAATACAGGCAGAATAAATCAAAGAAGCGTAAATCATGAGTCTTAATTATTTCAATATTAAAATATTGCATGTGTATAAAATGTAGGGAAAATTAAAATTTTAAGTAAAAATAGAAGTAAGATGAAATAACAATTAGAGGTAAAAATTAGAATTTACAATTAAAAATGTAAAATAAAAGGTGTTTAATTTATAATTGTTAAAAGTAATAATCCGGGGGAAAAAGAAAGAAAGAAAGAAAGAATGAAAGAATGAAAGAAAGAAAGAAAGAAAGAAAGAAAGAAATAAGCAAACATAAAGAGGGATTATTATCAATCTGGGTTTCAGAATTTAAGTAAGTACTTTACCCTGTGACAGCATGTGATCATTAAATAACACTTTTATTAATCAATTTCGGATTCTTGATATGGTTTAAGATGACATGTTTTTCTAAAAGGCATAGTTGACATTTATCTCCTTTTCCATATCCCAAGTAATAATTATTTTCTTGTTTTTCTTTTTTAATTTCTAATACTGTATGGATAAAGCAATACTTTTTATGTATTTACTGTTGTTTAAAGACAATATGTAGTTGTTAAATATTATTTTCCTCTTGTTAGAAGTATTTGCAAAGTAAAATTTAATATCATTATTGTCTGAATGAATTCGATCTCTACAAACAAAACTTTCGGACATGCACTGGCCATTCAATGGGGAGATTTATTCTTTCGGCAGTTGCAAATATTTTTAGAAGAGTCCTTTTTGCTATTAGTTGGGTGACAGATGTTGTTTACGTGGGCCAAATATTTATTTGATATCATAGCATTACATTGTGAAATATATCTATGTTTTTAACGCAACTATAACTAACTTTGACATTGCTTTTGTAAATATTTTAAAGTTTTTTTTTTATTTAGTGATGATTTTATAATGCATGAAACTCCGAGTCGTGCTACAGACTTAGGATAATATATAAATATATATGTATGTTCGTGTGTGTGTGCGCGCGCGCGGGCATGTGTGTGTGTGTGGTTAAATAACTCGAAGACAAGAGGAAAACTGTACTTTACTCGCCTACGTGTTTCGTCCTGTGATGGACTTTATCAAGGCAAATAGACGAAATGGGGTTTATTTCAAATTCTTCTTTTTCTATGTGCCCTATCCCTTCAGGACGTAGGCGATCATGGCTTTCCACGTCTCCCTATCCCTGGGGTCTCTTAGCACACCTTCTTCTGTTACACCATGCAACTCTCGTTCCATCATCCACCTGATTAGGTCCTTCAAATATGTTATCCGTTGCTTTCCCCTGTCTATTTTTCCCTGTATCTGGCCTGTAAGTATCAGGTTCTCCAAAAATCTCCTTCCTCATTGCATGTCCCAGGAAATTCAGATGTCTCTTCCTGATGCTCATTATTAATTTCCTTTCTGTTTCCATCACTTTTCGAACGTCACCATTGCTCAAACAATGTTGGCAACTATAAAAAACGCTCACGAATCATTCAAAAAGATTAACAGAAAATTTTTAGTTTTAGAATTCCTTCATGTGTAGTGCAATATCATGAGATCTTAAAATGAAGGGAATTTCACTGTTTTTTTAACATTATTATGTATGTTTATCTGTTTGAGTATCGCTTCCATAAAAAAACGGTGAGATTCGGAAAAAAAAAAATTCGGGGCGTAAATTGATCTTTTTGGTAGTATTGGATGGCGGTGCTCTCAAAAATTTTCCTTCTGAAAAAAAAATTGCTTACTATTTATATTAGTGTGATGTTTTTTTAAAATCGAAATTGTGGTCGAATTTATTTCTGGGAATCACTAAAAACTATGATAAATCATTCTAAAGATGCGGTTCCAAATATAAATTATCTTCTCTCTGTTAGAAATTCAGAATTGTCTAAACAATCCGGAAAAAGAAAATAAATATGGTTACCCCCTTGAATATTAACATTGGGCAGTTTTTCTAAAATTAGTAAGTAAACATTTTCACTAGGATAACAGTCTAAGTAAAATATTTAATAGAAAAAACTATTTAAGTTAGTAATTCATATACTAAAAAGTGTGTAACATCATCAATTTGAATAATAATCTGATTTTAAGGATTTAATAATATTAAATCAGGTAAAATTTAGAATTAAGAATTAAAAATGTAAGGAACAAAAATAATAGTGGTTTAATTTATAACTGTTAAAAGTATCATTGACTTTATCAGGGCAAAAAAGTCGAAATAAGGTTTATTCCAAAATTAGCAATTGCAGATTCAAAAATTATTTTTCTGTTGAAGGTAAATCTAAATCTGCTAATGTTCTCTACCAAACTACCATTTCCGTTAAATTAACAAGAAAAACTATAATGTCAACTGGAGACTTGGGCATTGGTATAGAAACAAAGATATCTTAACTTATTTACAAATGGAACTTTGTCTGTGTGTTTGTGTCTGTGTGTGTGTCCGTTAACTATAGACTCCGAAACAGCTGAATCAATTTTCTTGAAAATTTACACAGTTGTACTATAAGCATCTGCGAGTGTTCTTAGCTAGGTTTTGTGTCGAGGTACACCCGATAAATATCGAAAATCGATAATCGAAAAAATCGGGTTATAGAAGCAGTGGTCCGATTTTAATCAAATTTGATACACTCATAGACAAAGACATAAGAAACTATATTCAGAAGTTTTAAGCTTACAGTTCTTACAATAGTGCAGAACATCGATAATATATATATATATATATATATATATATATATATATATATATATAAAAGGTAAGATGTTTGTGTGTGCGTTTGTTTATCTGTCTGTATGCCTGTATTTTTTCAGCTCTTTTATTTTAGTTTTTGCTTCTGGTTTGGCTCTAAGTAGGCATAATTGTAGTTCTTAGTCCCAGTCATGATACTATTTACTCAAAGGACTTATTTAACCTTCAAAATTCAGTTTACGACGAAAAACATTTTTTGGATATCGATGTCAGGAAATCAAAATTTGATTTACATCCATTCATTTTTCTTTCAGTCTACGGTTTCGCTTTAACTGGAAACAACTATTGCTTTTTAGTGTTTCGTGCTAACGTCCAAAGAGGCTGAGCTCCAGGACCATGGATTAGTTTTAAAGCTTTCATTACACCCGAGCAACGCTGGGCTATACAGCTAGTTATTCCAATAAATACTCCTTTATTAACCCAAAATTAAAACATCCGACAGCACTTTCCAAAAGACATTGGGTATTGAAGGAAGAAAAATCAAAACCCTTACATTGATTGGAAATTAATAGACTCAGCACGTACACCCAATAAAACGTAATGAGAAAGTTATTAGAAAAAGTTAGGATATTAACATATCATAAGAAATTCTTTTACATTTAGAGAAATTAATCGGTTATTAAAAATGACGTCATGAAAAGAGGTTTATATTTCCTTAATTTGGGATTTAAAGTTGAAGTAAAATTTTATTTTTGTCTTCCTCGTTGCTTCCCTCTGAATGTGTTTTGACCCGTCACAGAATGTCCTTAAGTAGTTAAATCAGGTCATGTTACCGACTCCAGAGTGCATTTACTTCTTTAGGAGTCAAAAACGTTTGACTGACGCCATCGTTCATTTTTCTATCTCGTATCCAATCAGGATCTATAGTTTTGCTTTTCACACTGACTTGTGAAATTTGCCATTGTCTGGGTTTTTACAAAATGATTTTAGTCTTTTGAATCCACTTTTGCGGGTGTGCAATTTTACTTTGTATGTTTTACGTGAGTTTTTCCAAAATTCTTTTAATTCTCAATTTCTTTTCAAACACAATAACTTCCCTTCCATTTGACGAGGTCTGCTTTGAATGAGTTGTAATGGTATCTGTTGTCGCTTTTTCAAGTAATAGTTTTGGTTTTGGTTTGATGTTTTTCTAATCTTTTTTCATCGTGGGTTGAAACGTGTTTCCATGAATGTTGTCAATTTTTGTCGTTAAACGTCACGTTTAAAATTTATAAGAGTAGGTATGTTTAGTTTTTCCGTATGTCAAAGGTCACATTGTTAGTATCGTAAGAATACAGAGAAAATGCAAGATATTTTTCAATTAGGCATTTTCTTTTGGAATTTTATTGTAACAATTTTAAATATTTGAAGTTGTCAAGTTGATTGTTTCGTTAAGTGTTTGTAGTTTCAATGTTAAGTAGAGGTATTTTTCCTTTTTTTTCGGAAATTTTGTTGTCCTCATTTAAGGCTGATAATTTATCGGCTTATAATTTAATGGAATTTTTGGGAATCTTGAAATTAGATGATGTCATTAAAAGTAATGAGTATTATTCAATGAAAGGCGTAAAACAAGTTGATATGTTTGGTTTCATATAAATTTAAACTATTCAACAAAAGGGTATATTTTAGATACTTATCTTTGGGGTTGAGAGTACTTTGAAATTTTCCAGTCTCGATGGAGGTTGATCTTGTATCAGCCTATAATTTGACAATATTGTTTATTCACGCGTGATGGGCTCAGTTTTCTTTGCTTTTATTTCCCTGTTGAAAGTGAGTAGCCATGTCCTTGTGTGATTTTGAGTTTTGTTTTTGTTTGTTTGCTTGATTGTTTGTTTTGGGGCGTCGGTGTTCACCAATGCATGTTTTTCGCTGGGTTAGACTTCGGGAATTACCAGGGAAGAATTCATACTTCCATTAGGTGTTCTTTTTCCGCGTCGGGGTTTTCCAGTGAAAAAGATGGGTGCGTGTTCCTTGGACCTCGGCAGTTGCCAGTAAAGAATTAATCCTTCTATTACGCGTTCTTTTTCTGCGTCGGTCCGAGGTCACTAGTGAAAATGTCTGGTGCGTCAGTGTAGCCGTAGGGAGGTGGTTAAAATTTCTTTGATTCTGCCTTGTGTCATACATAATCGAACTCCCTACAGCTTACAAGTTTTATGCAAAGTTATCATCATCAGAATTATCAAGTGTTCATCAGAAGTCTGGTTGGTAGGTTGGTTGTTGGAGTGTGTGAATTTTTGTAAAAGTGAAGAAGGTTGATTTCAATTTTCAATTTCCTATCCCCACCATATATATATATATATATATATATATATATATATATATATATATATATAATTATTGAAGAGATCCAATAACATCTATAAATGTGATCCTTCAAATTACCTAAATCTTCTAAAAATAAAATAATTAGTCATTATAAAGTAGACAGAAGAAACCTAACTTTATCGGAAATTAACTTAGATACGGTTAAATATGCAAATGAATTAAACATTAGTGATAGATTAGGCAACGTTTTACATTTTATTTAAAGACCACAAAGCAAACTTCCATAACAAATTACAAACTAGACTGATCAATCCTTCTGAAAGTGATTTAGGCATAATTTCTAGGTTAATTCTGAAACACCTAATCAACAAGTTGCAATTTAATTTACGCCCAAACCTCTGGAAAAGTTTTAATGATACCATGAACTGGTTTAATAACATCAATAATAAATCTAATTCCACCTTCCTTAAATTTGATATTGTTGACTTCTATTCTTCTATATTTAAAGACCTTCTTGAAAGCTGCATAAGTTTTGCTAAAAATTATGTTGATATTTCGGATAGGGACTATAAGATTATCTTAGTGGCTAGAAAATCTATTCTCACCTTTAATAATTCCATATGGACAAAATGGCCAAATGATAGCTTTGATGCTCCTATGGGAGCGTATGATTTAGCCCAGGTGGCAGATCTAGTAGGAACATATATTTTAGATGTTTTAAGTAAATTTTTAGACCATAAAAAATAGGTCTACATCGGAATGATGGATTAATGTGTATCCCCACTTCCAATGGGCCCTATACGAATAGAATTCATAGAAAATCATTAGAGCCCTAAATTACCTAGGTTTTAAAGTTGAAGTTACGTCTAATCTTAAAATTGTAAACTATCTAGATATCACTCATAATTTTAACGATGGATCCCACCAGCCTTTTACCAAAGAAAATAGTTTTCCCACTTATATTAATATTTTATTCAACCACCCCAAAAATATTATAAAACAAATAGCAATATAGTAAATAATAGGATTAACCATTTAGCATCTAACATTAAAACTTTCAATGCAAGTAAAGATATTTACAATAAGGCCCTTTAAAAAAGCGGATTTAATAACAATTTAAGGTATAATAAACCTAAAGTAGACCTTGAATCATCTAAAACTAAAAATAAAAAAAATCTATAGAAAAAGAAAGATAATTTGGTTTAACCCTCCATACTGTAAATTAACTAATATCAATATTGTTAAATATTTCCTCAAATTAGTAGGCAAACATTTTAATAACAAAAATCCGCTACGAAAATTTTTTAATAGGAATACTCTAAAAATCAGCTACTCTTGTACCTCAAATATAGATAAAATTATAAATTCTCATAATAGGCAAATTCTAAAGAATTAATGTAATACTGACTCTCAGTCTGGAATTTTAGATAAATGCAATTGTAGCTCTGTGGATGCCTGCCTGGTGGAGGGCAAATGTAAATCCACACAGGTAATTTATGAAGCTCACATTTCACCATCGAACAACAACAAGAATAATTACCCGACCTATATTGGTAGGTCGGCGGGATCTTTCAAGCAGAGATATTACAATCGCAAGTACACGTTTTCGAACCCAGGTGTTATGTATTTACACCAATATATAGATAAATAAACACCCAAATGAAGTAAAATGGTATAAATAGAGAGTAACAAGTAATAATCTATATTACGAATTAAAAAATAAAAAATGAAAATTACCAATTCATTTAGAAATTGAACGTACACAAAAGCACTGGGTCATTATACAGGGTCCTTATACATGGGGACATAGTAAATTACTAGTGAACTTGTATAAGTTATGTATATGGGTGTGTACGTGCATATGTAGTCATGTTGGTGTACATATGCACACATATAGGTGCATATGTACACATATATATATATATATATATATATATATATATATATATAGTTGTGTTTGGTTGTGTGGGCTTAAATATGAACTTAATTTTCTCGTATATATCTCGTATATAACTCGTATATATAAATATATGCGAGATTGAGAATACGACAATTTAGGTAACGGCATATGTGAGTGCGTATATACACCGCTTATACTTATGCTTATGAAGAGTATATATGTATGAATATGAAAACGCTAAAGGCTAAAAAGGTAAAAAAAGAAATCAGTGGATATGTAAAATTAAAAAAAATCACAGAGTAAGTATATGTGGGAATATATACATAGGTATATGTGGATTTAAGTTAATATAAGTAAGTGGGTTGACCTGAAGAGGTCAAAGATACGGCTAAAGACAGGGGAATTGTTTTTTTGTCAGAGGTCATACCAATCTAAGACCGTCAAATAACTTCAAACGGATACTACCCATATTTGGAACAGGACTATATCTCTTTCTCCCCTTCCCTCCCATTCCTTCATTTCTTAATTTCCTCCTTCCCCTCACAATTATTGTCATTTATTTATTTGTTTGTAATTTTCTGTTTATTATTATTATTTTTATTATGTTCCCTCTTCATTTTAAGAAAAAGCTCATTCCGGGCGAAATTTTATGCCAGATGGAGGAATATTGTAAAAGTTTCTGATGAGATGGGCTGTTTAAGCTCATTGAAACTAATATGACGTGTTGAGTTTTCCTTTATAAACTATATATATATATATATATATATATATATATATATATATATATATAAGGAGAGAGAGAAAGAGAGAAATGTTTAAAAATCAACAACAATATGGAAAATACAAATCATTTTTTTAACAACTTCGATTTTTTCTTATCCAGGAATTTGTTGAATGTCTTTTTGTCTCTTAGCGTTTGTTTATATTAAATTTTCGAAATCTATTTTTTAATGTACATCTATATGTGTGTTTATGTGGGTGTGTGCATATTCTTTTTCAATCACAGGTCAATGTCGATGCATGAAGGCCAAATTATAGTTTAATTCTGAACTGAACCCTTAAAATGGCTACGTAGATGATTTAATTATAATGATGGAGGCTCTTGAAGAACCCGTTTAATAGAATTAATGCCAAAAATGTGTCACCAAGATGGTTGATGTTATATTCAGTACCTCGCTTCAAGCTTGCGACTTCAACACTTTGAAAACACGTATTATCCGCACAATAAACGAAGTTAAACAAAACCGAGTCCAGTTGGTCTGTTAGATGAGTAACTACTTGGGAATACGAGGCGCTGTAAGCATGAATGTGCGCGTAGTGCAATGGTTAATGATTAGGCATTTTTAATCACAGAGCCGAATTACAATTGCCGTTGGGTTCATTATGTTCACTTACGCGAAAATAAACTTGTGAAAGTTATTTCTACCTTTTATTAGTGAGTAAATTAGTAAGACTAGTATCACTAAATCCTTATTATCTTCTCTCCTAATTCTTACAAATTAAAATATTTCCTGGCTTTAAATAAACTTCAAATAGTTAATAAGCCTTAGAAAAGAATTAATGAACCAATCGAGTTTCAGAGACGATCTTTTTCGTCAACTCTTCAGAAGATTTTGTTAATATATATGTCCGCCGGAAGTGCGTTGTGGTATAGTGGATATTGGCTTGGAACGAGAAGTCTGGGAGCCGATTTCGAATTCCAGTTGAATTCGTTGGATTCGTTTAAGTGCAAATACATTTGGAAAAGTTATTAATCTGTCTCTTTACTCTAGTTATTGATTAAATAATAAGAAAGATTGGTTTCTATAGCCTTGGCTGGCAACCAGTCTACCGCAGAAAGTAATCGAAACCTACTGCGAGATTATCTTCTGCCTACTTAGTCATGTCTCGAAAGAGACATGATCGGCCAATCACGTATCACGTATGGCACTATACTGATTAATATATATATATATATATATATATAGTCATCTGCAGATAGATCTGTTTCGCTGTTGCACAGCTCATCAGTACGGTTAGACATCAAATTGCTTTCAGCGAAGATTGAAAGCCGACTGAATTACAAATCCAGTTGTTAATTATATAGATTAATTTTTTATCAAGTCATATTTATATAACAGCTACTTTATTTTTAAAAGATTTTTAATTAGTCTACATTCTTCTAATAGCAGACATCAATCATGGCATAACAGCAATTAACATGCCAAAAGTTTAAAACTTTAAGCCCCAAAATAATTTTTGAAGGCACGTTTATGCTATTTTCTTGCAAGTAAAATGAAAATGTCAGAGAAGATATTTAAATTATTCCAATATCTTTTGAGATGACAGATTTTCAACTTCTTTCTACTTCTTCTTCTCTCTCTCTCTCTCTCTCTCTCTCTCTCTCTCTCTCAGGGAAATTAGTTGTGTATTTATACCATCATTAACGTTTATTCTAGTAAATGCCAAGATTTTAAAAGCAGATTTTTCAAGGTGCAAGTCCTTTTTACTCAAGAAGATAAATGAAACCTGATCTTTTTATTCTTAATTCTACCCACTCATTTTGGCCTTGTGTCAAATTTAGCTATGTTTAGTAGATATCTGTAATAACTATTCAAATAAAATAACTTTGACTGGATTTCCTATGTGACATGTCCCTTTCAGGACATGGGAAGTTATGACTCTCCAAAAAATTTCCATCCTTTTTTTCAGTCAGTCAGTTAAGTGCCATAAGTGATACACATGGGCGATCATGTTTCTTTAGAGACATGGCAGATCGGGCAGAAGATTATCTTGCAGTTGATTTCCATTACTTCCTGTGGTAGACTGGTTGCCCACAAGGTTATAAAACCCAACCTGTCCTGTTATTTAATCCACAACTGGAGGAATTAATAGCTTTCCCTAGGGTATTTGTGCGTAAGTGAATGCAAGGAATTCAACTGGAATTTGAACTCGGCTCCTTGATTTCGATATCCCCTGCACCCCAACCCACATTCTGTTTTAATGAAACCGAAAGCATGGTCATCAGCAAAATGCCAATTACAGATGGTGGTTCAAGTAGATACAAAAATGTAAATATCTGGGAAGTCTTCTAACCGAAGATGGAAAGTGCGACACTGAGATCCAAATGCGAATTGGCATGTTGAAGGACGCATGCTGAGTAATCAGCATGCGTCCTTCCACTTATTGGAAGTCCTTTACGAGGGCAGAAGCAAGGTTTGTTTGATTAGCATCTGCAAATTTCTTAGCGAGGCGGGAATATATGGTGGTGTCGTCACTTAACAAAATAAAAAAAAAATAAACATCGCGCATGCACGAAAATAAAAATACAAAATTGCAATAATTTACCCATCATACCTTCCACTCTCTCTTTTCTCTCTCTCTCTCTTTTTCTCTCTCCTTATATCTCCCGTCCGTGAAATGATGACATTATTATCCGTGATATACAATCATACTACTCTCTCACCTATCAATATTAAACCCACTATTTAAAAAAAATAAATATTATTAGCGTGCACCACTTGAATACCTTTGCATTACCCCCTAGGTAACTTTTTTTTTTTAATCATATCACCCCGGGCAAGGCGGTAAGGCCACTGGTGTGCAGGGGGCTACGTAAGAGTGAAAAGATTGGAAAAGAGAAAGCCGGAAAAAACCACATCCTAAACAGGGAACAAGGGATGAGCCTCTTAACCTGTTCAATAGACGTGGGTGGAGTTTGAACCGGGTCTATTTATTCTCAAATAGATGGTATTGCGATAGTATATCTTTTGAGTCCATGTTTTCTAATCATTATACGGCACATTTAAAAAATAAAATACATAATGACACGAACAAACCCTCTATATATGTAACAGACATAGATGACATTTTCGTTTTAGATAGAAATATTGAAAAAAATTACATAATTTATAAACAAATTAGAAATTCACTTCGTCCTTAAATTTACATAAAAGTCAATATTAATAATAAAATAATGTTCCTTGATAGATTTATTGATTCCAACACACAAGAATTTACTATTTATCTATATAGCAAACCGATTAGCATTGACTCGTGTCTGCTTAATTGTTATATTGAATGCTCTCAACGATATAATTAGTCGTTATAAAAAATGAATTAATGAAAAGCACACAAATGATATCTTCTTCCAAAGCCATATTCTATAAAGAATTATTTAACATTAAACAAACACTTTATAATAATGGATCTATTATTGATAAAAAAAATTAAAATATATCTCAAACTTAATAATACTTAATAATAAACTTAAAAATACCTCTAACAAAATTGATAATATTAATAATAATAGGGTACGTCAAAATAAACATAACACTATTAACTTATACTCTTGTAACCAAATGCATAATAGTTACCAACATATTAAAACAGTATTAAAAAACATGTTGAACCCATTGATAATAATTAACATATTAAGCTCAACATATACTACAAAAAGTTTAAAACAATTGACTTCATAGATTCTAATAACCCTACAACAACACAACTAAATCTTCTGCAAAAACAGACAAGCAAAAAAAAAAAAAAAAAGAAAAGCTTTGCACTGTATCAATTTACATGCCCGTTCAGAAATTGTATCTCTGATACAAATAATATACCCACTACATACATTGTTTTTATTACAAACACACCCTCCCGCAGATGCATCTGTCATTTTTTATGTTATTTTTATTGAACAACATTTTTTAGAAAAACACAGAAAAGTACGTAATATACTCACAATAGTCGATAACAGAAAAATACTCACACAGACACATTTTAAAACAAAACTTCAGATATTGGAGGTCATCTACATCTACAATTTTAAATTTTCATATATTTATCAGAAATCAGTATTTTGTAGAACTAGATACACTCATTGAGTATATAGGCTACAATTAGGTCTGAAGTGTTGGTGAATATACGCGAATTTTACATATAAGCGACCATATTTAATTATATATATATATATATATATATATAGGAAAAACTACTAAAAAGTTGTGAGTTTAAAATGTATTTTTTTAAAAGTATTTATTTATTTCTATTATTATATTTGATATTTCAGACCGTCCTCGGCCGTTCATCAGAAGCAAATGATTTTAAAATTTGAATTAGAAACGTATTTCGCGAGAGCGTTCGTGGAAAGATTGTTGACATCACGTGACGCAGAAAGCGACAAATTTTTTAAATATTTGTAAACGTAGACCTATCTTTAATAATACTTATAAACTTTGTTTTAGGGAAAAATTTTTAATTGTATCTAAAAAATGTTTAACTATTGAAATATTTATAAAGATTCAAAACACCTAAGTCCCTATTTAACCCTAGCCTGTGTGTATTTAATTTTAAAATCCAGTATTTTTCTTTCTTTCTGCGTGAGTGTGTAGAATTAAAATCGGAGTCTATTAGTAAGCATTTGCAATTATCTAACATATATATATATAGTATTTACGCTCTCACACCCTCATTGAGCACTCTGGAAGAGTGGTAGACTTTGTAAGCAGTGACTACTCCGGCATAATGAATTGGCACACACTAGCTATTGGGCGTGTTTATACGCGCTAAAAAGCCTATCGTTTTCTACTGGACGCTCGTGGCCTAGTGGTAGAATCGCCGACTGACGCCAATGCGTTTTCGGTCCTGGGTTAGCAAGCAACAGGAATCCCAGCCGCACTGATGAGCTGCAATACAGCGAAACAGATCTCTCTGCGGATGACTATATATATGACCATTTTTTACGTCGTTTGTTCATTAGGTTTTTGCAAAGTGGGTCGTGCCTGGTTGTTTTTAATACTCATCTCGCGCGAGCAAATACAAAGACAGACAGACAGACACACACACACTACTATATATATATATATATATATATATATATATATATATATGGCTTAGGAAGTAGCGAGTTTCGATCCAGGCCAGAAGCAATATATTAATCACTAATATATATATATATATATATATATATAGTGTATCGAGGCAGAAGATAATTTTCTAAACAGATGCTTTTATATATAAGAGATAATGAACGTCTGTCATGTTTAATCATGAGCTGTTCTAAACATCGTATTTGGGCTTTAATTTCAGGTGAAAATAAAGACATAATTCTTCAACATTTGGATAATTTTTTATTAAGTTGGTTCTAAGCTTTCGGCTCACATAATCCATCTTCCGAGAGGTTACAAGGACGTTAACATAAAAACATCCACCATAAGCGACGATTTTATCTTGTGATGACATAAAACATTGCTAGGCAACGATAACAGTTACCAAAAATAACAAACGCAGTTCGTAAATTTGTATGTTTGAACTAGCAGCAGGATACGTATAGACGTTGATTTAAAATAGCTTAATTGTATGCACTAAAGAATACGACCATCAACACAAATTATCTTTAACATGTGACAATCTCTAGAGCAGCAATTCCTGTCATTTCAGGCGACCTCCTTAACATTGTCCGAATGAATTCAACTTTTTTGCTTAAAACGTCATCCGTGTTCATTCCAATCTTGAACTGCTTTAGAAAGCAAAAAGACAAAAAGTAAACACAATTTCCGCAAACTCCGATTTATGATCTGTTGCCATTTTTATTGGTGTCGCCACTGTATATATATATAATCCAACTAGAAATCTATACACACTTCATTAAATGTAAAAGGTAGTTAGATAATGTAATACAGAATTTATTCAGATATCTCGAGATCACAAGATTGTTACAAGTTCACTTTAGAATCTAACTAGCAGTATAGCCCGGCGTTGTTCGGGTGTAATGAAAGTCTTAAGACTAATCCATGGTCCTGGAGCTCAGACTCTTTGGACGTTGGCACAAAATACTAAAAAGTTTCTGTATAACCACATTTCTGTGGCTTCAAGTCTTTCTTTCATCCTTGACGTGATTGTCCAGCGTTCGCTACCATATTGCAAGACATAACTTC
The DNA here is from genome assembly GCA_037127315.1 of Ascarosepion bandense. NCBI lineage: Eukaryota > Metazoa > Mollusca > Cephalopoda > Sepiida > Sepiidae > Ascarosepion > Ascarosepion bandense. The sequence goes on along the minus strand of JBBBDQ010000665.1, from coordinate 2,173,779 downwards.
ACATAACAGGCCAGTACTCTCTTTCTTGTTTCCAGCGAACTATTCCTGTCTCTCAACACTTTAATCAGCTTCTGGAAGGCGTACTTGATCATGCCAATACGCCTTCGCATCTCAGTGTCACACTCCCGTCTTCTGTTAGAAGGTTGAATAAATCAATACTTTTGGGTGGTATCTTAAAATATTAAAAAATGCCAAATATTCAAGCATAATCTGTCTTCTACCTGCTGTTTGTTCATATATGCCACGCGGTAATCACAGATTTTGTTGAGGAACAGAGGACGTTCCTATGCAGATGATGGATGAGGCACTTCATCCCTGTCAAGTCTATAATCTAATTACATGGTGGAATGTCACTATATACTCACAAAGTAAAAGTCATTGCATGTATAAAGTTAATATATGTTCAACTAAACTACAGTGGGGTGGGGCTTCTGCATTAGTTAATACTTTTCAGACATGACTACATACTTTTATTCTAAAGTAATTTCCTGTAATATTCGCCCACAGTAATTAATTGTTTCATTCCACTATTACAACTACGCTCAAATTGGCCATGTTTATATACACACTGAAGCATGTGAATTTTTGGCAGATTTTACAAGTATGTGAAAATTTATACTACCAACTCCAGAAGATTGAATTTATATACAAGCTTCTCAGGAATGAACGTTGAGAGAATTCGAGGTCGGTACAAACTTACGCCTTTTTTACCATTTATTTTAAACCTTTTGCTTACAGATCTTATTTTCTTGGTTTCAAATGGCTCCTTGAACATTTTGTAACACATTTCAATGAAATGTTCACTATTCAAGATTAGAGTTTAGAATTATTGTCCCCAGATAGAGAAATGAGAAAAAAAACCCTCATAATTTTAAATTGATGTCAAGAGAATGTGTTGAATAGACGAATCCTTTTTCTTATATATCCTGATTGTTTTGCTTAAGGTTCGTATTTTAATTATTCCAGAGGAAATTCTTGTGAATTTTTCATCACATTTCAGTGCAATGTTAGCTTTCGAAAATTAATGTTCATAATTATAGTTTAGATGGAGGAAAAAGTGTGGCAATTTTAACGAATGCCAGTAGCTATCGTATTAAAGTTTTTATATATATATATATATATATATATATATATATATATATATATATATATATATATATGAAAGTGAATGTTTTAACTGACACAAGAAATATATGGTATAAAGTAAATATGATTAATTATATATATATATATATATATATATATATATATATAAGTGAGTATTTGAACTGACACCAGGAACATATGGTGTTAATATTAAATCGTATAATTATTAGCCGTTGCAGAAATTTGTGCGACAAACGTTTTGTAAATTATTTCAATAATTTCGATATCTTCCTATTATCCCCATCTGTATAGTTTGCCGATAATGTCCTACTTTTACAAGTCTATATTTTATTACTGTTTATGTTATTTTTTTTAACCCCAGTTTTCTATATTATACTGACATTAACAACAGTTTACACTCTAGTTGTGGCATACATTACATGATCGCTGCGTACAAGAAAAGGAAATTTCGCAGGTGTTGTTTTAGTTAACCAATCAGAATTGCAACATATAGAAAGCAGAAAAGAAATACTCCCGCCTTATCAAAAATCGATTCTTCTAATCTTGATATTCAAACCACTCTCAATTCATAGATAATTAGCATTATCTTTTTAGCTGCTCTCCAGAAAAGCAAGATTCTGTGACTTTCTATCCTCACGACTTCCACTGGCATGAAGTGCAGCGACTATATTGGAACAATTTTACGTCTAATAAAAGGAATTTTGAATCCTTGTGTCGTGCCCGAAAAATAATTTTGTTAGAATTCATTTTACACATATATAAATCTACACTTCAACGTGTATAGGCATACAACTATTATAGCTGGTCTGTTTCTTCTCCTGCTCATTTCGACATTTTTAAATGCAGAGAAGGGAGTGCAACGCAATCAATGCTGATTAAGCATATTACCTCCAATCACTTTCTCACCGATATAACGTGGATACCCGCTGCCGTTTCTACAAATATTTTAATGGTCACTGCTCGGACGAATTTAAGCGTACCACTAGATTAGCGACAAAATTTTACAGTTTTACTGTTGAAATACCAAAATGCAACGGCCAAGTCTACTTTAACAGATTATTCCTTGCACTTCCCATCATTTATTAACCAACCCAGATTATTGATGAACTCATCAAAGCCCTGGATGCGACAAGCAGCATGTGAACATCCTCGAAAATGCTCAGTAAAAGTTTTACTCACCATTGGCACGTCAAATAATTCCGTAGTCAGTGGCCAGATCGATACCAAACTAATAATATCTCTTGATTTACCGTTCCATAGAACAGTTTTCCGCTATGCAAAGGCAGATGTAGACAATGCCCGGTATTATATGACTGAAGCTTCCCTCCCGAACAGAAAACATGTTGCCCTAACTTCTGAATTAGAATGAAGTTTTTATTATACCCCACTCCAACTTCAGCAAAAGAAAAAACAAACTGCTAGACCTGGTTCACTTCTGAACGCACTGCAACCATAATACACAGGAAAAACTACTTAAAAATCTATCGTAAAGAATGCTGTAGTCTGACCCTTATTTCCTTTCTAACCGCCCACAATTGCTGTAAGAAAGATTTGGAAAACGCAAAGTGCAACTAGACACGAGCTGTCCATGTATAGGTTGGAAAGAATTAAATGGGATCTGGCAAATTTTGGAAGATCACCAACCAAATTATCAAGGGATGCAAAGCGGCTGTGCCAAATATTATAAATAGCCCGAGATTATATTTTTCTGAACAGATAAGGCAAAGCTATTCGCCACGACACATTTAGATGACAAACGCTATCCACTCCTTTTCTTCCCACGTCTCAATAATCAAAATCTCAGTGATATACTGATTCCAGGAAGAGAAATCTCTAGACGTATCAAAAGCCTCAACCCTCAAAAATCTGAATAAAATTCTACCGGTCGTCTTAAGAATATCAACCCAGAACTATCTTGATTTTTTAATAACTGCAATTTTCAAAAATGTGACGGCAACATCAGTTGTCATCTTTTGTATTCTTGAAGCATTTTCTTTTTGTCTTTGCATAAATCCTTTCCATTTTGAGTCTTCTCATTTCCTTTCAATTTCACGTCCTGTAAGTTTTTCCACCTAGGTATCTCTATTTTTGCTTCCATGATAACCGATCTTCAAGGAGAGAACTCTCACTTCAATTGCAGCTTTAGTCTTCATGAACCCTGTACTTTGTTTTCTTAAATCATCCCCATTTTCAGTATTTTAGTTAACATATACTATCAGGTTCTGTAAGTCCGAGTCCGAGCATTCTGGTGATTTTACAACCTTACCCCAAATAATTCTTTTTACCAGGGCATCTCCATTTTTGAACTTCCATGATAACAGCTCCTACAAATGTAACTAAAACGTCAATCACCATCTTCTCTGTTCTTTAATCCTGTTCCTTTTTTTTAAATCTCCCCCAATTTCAATTTTCTGAATCTCTTTCACTTTCACCTCCTATAAATCTACCCACCTGGTGATATACATTTCTTCTTCCTTTACGTGATAACTTCACGTCAGTTCACGTTTGTTTTTTTCTTGCACCCTGTTTTTTCTTTCTTAAATCTTATCCATTTTCTGTCTTCTCATTGTGTTTCTCGTTGACGATCTGTAAGTCTTCCAAACGGGGATCTCCATTTGTTGCCTCCATGTTAACTATTCTTAAAAAATGTTACTGCAACGTCAATTGTCATCTTCTGTTTTCTTGAACACATTATTTTAGTCCTTTCATAAACCCTTCCCATTTTGAGTTTTCTCATTCTCTTTCAATTTCACGTCCTGTAAGTTCTTCCTCCTGGGGATCTTCATGTTTTCTTCCATGATAACCGCTCCTCAAAAATGGAAGTCTAACGTCAATTGCCATTTTCAGTCTTCTTGAAACCTGTGCTTTTTTTACTTTCCTAACTCATTCTCATTTTCAGTATTTTAATTAACTTTTATTATCGCGTTCTGTAAGTCCAAGCATTCTGGTAATTTTTACCGCATTATTTGAGGTGAAATGATTAAAAACTATTTATTTTTTGCTATTGGTACTAATCTCTGTTCTATCAAACATTTTTTATAATTCTGTTGTAGAAAATTAGGTGGGATATTTATATGGCATATTGCCTTCTATATAACTTTTGGGTGTCAAATTTTTTATGCCCTCTTCCCTAATTCATTGAAGTTGAAATTTCAATTTTTACTTCTGATGCTAAACATATGTATACTATTTTGTTTCCATTCTTCCTAAGATCTCTTCGTTACTAGCATGTTTATGTCTTTTCAAATTCATTCTATAGAACCAGATTACTGTTGCATCGTGTTTCGTCTTAATCTGCGACAAGATGTTTCAGCTTTCACTGCCATAAAGGTGGACCGATATTACCTAATATTCTTTGTTGCTAAAGAAAATTTTCTAATATTTCATACTTTTCTGTTCATTTTGAAGACATCGTTCGTTAATCTTTTCCCTTGCTGCTCCGATTACATGAATTTAAGTATGCTAAAGGATAATCTAAAACACTTTACAGTAAAATATCTTGATGTAGACGTAACTTCTACTATAACAGTTAATCTTCTCGCACTTCCTTGATGAGATCGGCATTTCTTGCTTCCATGATAATTACTCTTCAAAAATGAAAGTAATATCAATCGTCATATTCTGCCTTCTTGAATTTTTTTTTCTGTACTTTTTATAAATCCTCCCCTTTTTAAGCCAACTCATTCGCTTTCACTTTCACGTTCTCTGAATCTACTCATCTGGTGATCTCCATTTTTTACTTACGTGATAACTTCTTTTCAAAAATGTTACTGCAACGTCAATCTCTGTCTCCTGTTTATTGCACCCTGTTTCTTCTTTGTTCTTTCTTAAATTCTCTCCGTTTTTTGTCTTCTCATTCTGTTTCTCTTTAACGACCTGTAAGTCTTCCAAACAGGGAATCTCCATTTGTTGCCTCCATGTTAACTATTCTTCAGAAATGTTACCTGCAACCTCAAGTGGCTTCTTCTGTCTTCTTGACCACATTTTTTAGTCCTTTCTTAAATAATTCATATTTCAAGTGTTCCCATTCTCTTTCACATTCACGTCCTGTAAGCCTTCCTATATTGAGTTCAACATTATTTTATTTCATGATAACTATTTATCAAAAATTTAACGGTAACGTAAGTCTCCATATTCTCTCTTTTTGCAGTCTGTTTCTTTATTGTCATTTCCTAAATCCACCCAATTTTCGGTTCTTTTCATTCTCTTTTCCTTTCACGTCTTGTAAATCTTCCATTCTGGGCTTTCCTAGTTCTTACTTTCATGATAATCTCTCTTCAAAAATGTTCTTGAACCATCAATTGCCATTTCCGTTTTCTTGAACAGTGTTTTTTTTTTTAGATCTTTTCTTAAATTCTCCACATTTTCAGTCTTCTCATTCTCTTTCACTTTCACTACCTTTAATTCTTCCCTCTTGGTAATCTCCATTTTCTACTTCCATGGTAAATACTGTTCCGAAATATAACTGCAACGTTAATGGCTATCTTCTATTGTCTTAAAACCTATACCATTTTGTCTTTTTCTTATATCCTTCCCATATTCAGTCTTCTCATTCACGTTCACTTTTAAGTTCTCTAAGTCTTCAAACCTGGGGATCTCTTTTTCTTGCTTCCATGATCAGTCACTTAGTTAAGTGCCATACGTAATACACACTTTGTTATACACACTTTGCCATACGTAATACACGCTTTGTGTGATCATATCTCTATCCAGTTGTATTGACTCTACACAAAATCATTTATCTTCTGGACGAATTAACAGTCATTTAAGTGCCATATGTTATACTCCCTTAAGCGATCATGTCTCTTTTAATCCATGACTGACTAAGCAAAACATTTTTCCGCAGTCAGTCAATTAAATGCCATACGTGATACACGCTTTTAGCAATCATGTCTCTTTCGAGACATGATTGACTGGGCAGGGGATTATCCCGCAGTAGGTTGCCATAGCTTTCTGCGATAGACTGGTTGCCAGTCAAGGCTATAGAATCCAATCTGTCCTAAAACGCCAAACGCTATATTCTGTTTTCTTGAGACCTGTTACTTTTTTGTCCTTTCCTATATCCTTCCTATGTTTAAAATTCTCATTCTCCTTCACTTTCACGTCTTGTAAGCTTTACCACCTAGGGATTTATATTTTTTTGGCTTCCAATGAAAACTCTCTTCAAAAATGTAACTTATTCTTCTACTATAACAATCTTTCTCGCATTTCCCACCTCTAGAAAACTGTTTCATTTTTTGCTTCCCTGATAGTTGCAATCTCCAAATGGTTAAATGCGACGTTAATTGTTATCTTCTTTCTCCCTAAATCACATAAACTTCCCCTTCTTTAGTCGACATCCCCTGTATCCGATATTCTCTCTTCTTAATTCCTATGCGCACCAGTGACAGTCATACATTGTTGTGAAATAATTATGAGAAGAAAAAAAGTATTATTTTTAAGGTATTTAAAAAAAGTATAAAATGTCAATCTGACGGAAGGAACATATGGTAATAATATGTAAAAACAAAACGAACAGGTGAGATTTGCCTGTTTTTTGAGTTTAAATTACAGATTAAGAACGAGTTTACGTTTATAGGAGGAATAATACAATGCCGAACCTAGACTTGTACAGATAAATATTGTAGTGTTCGCGCAATCATTTTTATGGGAATCTTTTTCCACTAAGCAGTAGTACGCGGGGATATCATGTTAGTGGAAATTACTTACTACCAATGGAATACGGAGAAAATATTAGTGGCATGGTGGGTTATAGCCACGAGGATCCGAATAATTACGAATTTCTACTCATAATATCAGTTCGGAGAGCAAAGTTCAAATTCCAAAAATGGGCTAAATATTAGGACATATTTGCTTCTATATCCTTGGTTGGCAACCAGTCTATCGTAGAAAGAAATGCCAACCTATGCGAGACAATTCTAGATGAAGAAAAAGCCTAGTCAACTATGGATCGAAACAGACATGATATCCCAAGTGTGTATAACTAACCGTTAGACTTTATATTGTGCTTTCAATGATTGTAGCCCTTTCTGTATTTCGAAGGTTTTTGACATTTTTCTTAACATGCATCCGTTACAGGCCGAAGATATATCAGCTTGCACCATCGTGATCATGACGAACGCTGTTAAACAGAAGATATATATGCAGCGTTTTAAACTGTAACCACGTTGATCTAATTAAATCTACTGCTGTGACAGTTTTCTGTCACAGCAAAGAAAGATAATTGTATTTGATAGAAAAGCTAAACCAATTAACCTTCAGCTTCCTATAAATTCGTGAATGCAATCTTAAGGGAAGCGTCGTCCACAAAATTTTTCATGCATGCGAATCTTTTAATTATAACATCATCACACAAGCGACAATCTGACCAAATTCCTAAATATCAAAATTTATTTTAATTGCTTCTTCATATGTCTGCGAACAATATTGCACACCTGTTACTCTAATGAGTTAAGACACCTGGCCTTAAAAGACCTTTATATATATATATATATATATTAGTGTTTTCAGATCTATCTATCTATCTATCTATCATAATGTTCATATCTATCTATCTATCTATCTATCTATCTATCTATCTATCTATCTATCTATCTATCTGTTTATTTCTATCTATCTATCTATCTCAATACGTTTATTTCCATCTATCTATTTCAGTCAGTTAATTACCATACTTAATAAACGTTTAGGCGATCATGTCCTGAAAGAGACATGATTGACTCTGCAAAATAATTTCCCGCTGTATGTTTCAAGTACTTTCAGTTTTGACTGGTTGCCAAGCAAGGGTATAGAACCCAATATAGAACTTCCCACTTAACCCATAGCTGGAGAGAGAAGAGGTGAATTAATAGCTTTCCCAAGGGTATTTGCACGTAAGTGAATGCAAGGAATTCAACAGTAATTTTAACTCATCTACTGCACCACAATGTACATCCACCTATGCAGATATACTTATCTATTTATCTATCTATAAACACTGAAATATAAAGTTATGCTAATTTAATTGCTTTTTTTTCACTTAATGTCAGTATATGTAAAGAGTTATTTAATGAAGTTAATGTAAAAGAAATAATTAAGAAATGCATTTCATAGTCTCGAGAAAATGCGCCCAATTCTCCTAAATGAACAACGACTAGTCAGATCTAGGCACAAACAGAATTAGTACCTAACTTATGCGTCGAAAATTGTTTCCGTTTTGCGCGACGTACAACGGTATGATAACATGGAAAGTCTTTTTCTTTGAAGACAGATAGGTTTACTTCCCTTTCATAAAACTCTAACGATCACCTGGCAACCCTGTCATGTGACCACTGCAACTATAAAAGGTTAGTAAAAAGTATAACAAGTGTTTTTTTTAGTAAGGATTTCTCATTCCTGCCTGATCAACAGCCAATTTTTCCGCAGCAGATAACAAGTGTCACACACCCAAGGTAAAGGTTAACATAATAATGACCAGAGAAGTATTCTTTCGGTAGTGTGCGTGTTCGAAAACATAATTGTCCTTGGAAAAAAAAACGAAAATTCTTCCTCATTAATGGAATAGAAAATGAATGAAGATGTTGGGTTCTAGTTTAAAGCATCTGCACTCTAGAAACGAAAGAATATAGCTGATTTGAATAGTTGCTATGAAAACTGGGACTGAGGAGCACAGGTCATTCGTCTGTGGGAAAGCAGCAGATTGTTGGAAAATAATAAATTAGCTACGAGCTTGGATAAAGATTTTTTGAAGATTAAAAAACCCAGGAAAATGAAGATTGTGCAGCTGTAGTACTCATAGGGTGGTAATACTTTCTTCTTGTATGGCAGTAGGATACTGAAGCATTAGAAGGAACCTATCATTTTTTAACAATCTTTAATGGTGGATATTTTTTTTTTAATCATTTCACCCCGAGCAAGGCAGAAACGCCACTGATGTGCAGGGGGTTACATAAATGTAGAAAGATTAATTAGAAAAGAGTGAGGAGTACAAGCTAGTTAGAAAGGAACAATAGAAAGCTGAGAAAGCAGGTGCAATGACAGATACATGGGCGGAGAGAAAGTGAAGATTATACAGGGGAGGGGAGAGAGCTAGAGTCCAGTGGTTAGTAGGTGAGTATTAACTTTGCTTTTAAATTTCTGGAGGTCGTAGCCGTCAGGAAAGCAAGAATACGGGAGTGAGTTCCACAGGCCGGAAGTGAGAGAGAGGAAGCTGCAGGAGTAGAATTGTCGTCTGCGTTTGGCTAACCTGACTGTGAATGGGTGGGACCCAGTTGCCAGTCTGGTTGCACGGGTAAACACCTGTTGAGGAGGCATCAGTCACTTAAGCTCATCCGAGCAGAAGCCATGAAAGTATTTATAGAAGAGACAGAGGGAGGCCACATTTCGACGATGGGAAAGTGGCTGCAGTCGAGTCGCCAGTCCCATTTGATAGCCAGCTAGTGAACCTCAGTTCCAACGTCAAGGAGTCTTATTGATATTACAAGCCTTTCTCTTTGTTTGCGGCCATATCCAGTCATGAAAAAAGTTTCAGGAATAAACCTCAAAGTAAATTCAAGAGTTAGAGTCCCGAAGGCAGTTCGCTCATTTATTCAACTATTTCTGGCAACTCATGCAACAGCACTGGTCATAAATTGTAACGATCCTTTCGTTCGTTTGGTCTAATCAGTTAAGTGGTGATTGGAGACGGGATATATAGACAATAGCCAGTTCTCCATATAATATTGCCTAGGCTTGCACCCAATAAAGGGGTTCGCAGGAAGCAAAACGACAGGTCCCACAGACCAGAAACAAAACAGAAATGCAACCTCTGCAACAAAAAACCGTCAATCCTCTAAAGTCACAGACGCTGATGCTCTAGTCAAGCAGACAACTAGGATGCTACCCATAGATAACCCTGACTGACGGAGGCCTATTACCTTTTTACTTGAGGAAACAAACTGTTTGTTTTGTGGTTATTGAATGCTATTAGGTTGGTTTTCAAACAAGTTCCTCATCCATGGAGCTCAGAGAAATAGATCACGGGATAAACTGTATACCAGTCTCTGATGCTTTAGATTTTGAAGGTGCACCTCTAAACCGTGGTTTAATTTGCAATGCTATTTTTTAATCTATTAGAAAGGATCGATGTAGATGCAATAATAATTGTTGAACTTTCTTCGTTGCACCAGGAAATATTCAGTAGATTATGCATTTTTTATTATTAACTGAGCGATTATGTCTCTCCACAACTTCTTGTACATTGTAGTTCATAGGGAATTTGTCTGTTTGTTATCTCTTCAGATATGAGTTGTTTTCTCTTGGTTGTAGTGTCGTGGATATCGGCTCAGCACAATAAATCCGTCTGGATTCGTTGCATTCACTTACGCACAAATGGGAAAGGAATTGATCAACTTTTTCTCCTTCCAGCTATGGGTTAAATACAAAGATTGAATGGGTTCTATAGCATTGGTTGGCAATCAGTATACCACTGGATGTAATGACAACTTACTGAGGGAAAACTCTTCTGCCCAGTCATTCATGTCACTTTTGAGACATGATCGGCCTGGCGTGTGTCACGTATAGCACTTAACCTACTGTTATGTCTTTTAATCCGTTTCTTGTCAACCAGTTTTACAATGCAAATAAGTAGATTTCATGTTATATTTCTAACTTGCACTTGCCTTCAGTATGTTTCATATTCACCAAGCTTTTTTGTTTTATTACGTTCCCAAGTATTTTTCAAATGTTTCCTTCCAATTCTATGCAGAATCGACCATTTGATTTTCTCCGAAAACACCCTCATTGCACATATGTTCAATTCAGAGGATTATTAACATACTTGTGTGCAACAACATTTATTGTTTTGTGTTAGGTCTCTTCTTAATCTGTGAACTTATTTTTCAGCAATCACTACCATATAAGAGGGCGGATATTATAAAACAATTCGGTACCCTTTGTTTCTTACAAAATTTCACGTCTTGGATATTTCTTTTGATTTAGAGCTTTTGAGGAGCGGGGGACCATCTGTTATTTGCTGTTGTTCCTACGTTCACCTTTACCTGAGTTGATAACAATTGTTAAGGTCCCAGTTATAGGTAAAAGTTTGCCCTCAAAATTGTATTAAGACACTGTGAAAATATTTTAAAAAGTGTTTAAAATATCAGCAAAATATAACAGAAATACATTTTTGTAAAAGGAATTAGGAATGCTTACAACAAAATTAAATTTCGGTATTAAATGAACCATAGGTGTATATGCGGATATTTGCTTGAGTACAATGTATATCGACATGGGTAGCAGACTTCAAATTCTAGTTTTATTCGTTGCATTTACTTACGTACAAATACCACTGGGAAAGGTATTCATCCACCGCTTCCATTTTCAGCTATGGATTAAATAGCAGGAAAAATTAGGTTCTATAACCTTTCTTGGCAAACAGTCTACCACTGAGAAAACCATTTGGAGATTGCAGATATCAGGGAAGCAATAAATGAAACAGTATTCCACAGATGGGAAGTGCGAGAAAGACTGTTATAGTAGAAGAATCCGTTATATTATTGAAGAGAGTTTATCATGGAAGCAAGAAATAGAAATCTCTAGGTGGTAAGGCTTACAGGACGTGAAAGTGATGGAGAATGAGTAAACGGAAAATGAGGGTTTAGCAAAGCACAAAAAATGAAACAGTAGATGGCGACTGACCTTCCGGTTATATTTTTATAGAGTACTCATGAAGGAAGAAAGAAATGGAGATCCTCAGGTGAAAAGACTTGCAGGACGTCAAAGTGAAAGAGAATAAGTCTGAAAATATGAAGGATATAGGAAAGGACAAAAAAGTAACAGGTCTCAAGAAAACAGAATATAGCGGTTGGCGTTTTAGGACAGATTGGGTTGTATTGCCTTGACTGGCAACCAGTCTATCGCAGAAATTAATGGCAGCATACTGTGGGATTATCCGCTGCCCGGTCAGTCATGTCTCTTTTAAAGCGTGTATCACGTATGGCATTTAATTGACTGACTACGGAAAAACCTTCTGCTTAGTCAGTCATGGTTCAAAAGAGATATAATCGCTTAAGGGAGTATAACATATGGCACTTAAATGACTGTTAATTCGTCCCGAAGATAAATGCTTTTGTGTAGAGTCAACACAACTACCTGTAAAAAAAGTAACAAATAAAAGAAGCATCAGCGATCCCCTTGTCGATGACAAGAGGTCGTCGATGACCGATGCTGCACTATGAGCGATGGGGGTAAGTTGATATGTCCGCTAAAGAATCAAACAAACGAGCTGAATTTTCATTTATTTTTGTAATATTATGCTTAGATTTTGGAAGCCATAGTTCCAATTCCCCGTTTTTCTTCCCCGGTCAAAACACTTCCTATATATCGTACTTCTCACATGCTCTCTTGCTTTATCTAACAATTACGTAAACGATAAAACGTATAGTTAAACAATTTTCAATAGGAATGGATTATAATTTAGGAGATTACCTAGACTCCTGACCATACAATTCTGCAAGGTTTCATAGTCAGGCCAAGATACTTTTACCACACTTTGTCTTCTAAATACTGCAAACATTAAAGTTAAGTAATTTTCAGTTAAATAACAACCGAATGTGATTAGTGCTTAAGAATTTAGCTTGTGTAAACTTTAGGCAAGTAGAAGCATACCGTGTTATTGTGCGAACATTGAACTAAGAGAAAAATGAATATAAGATTTGACGTCGTTTCATTCAAACAGAAACACCCTATAATTCCTGCAGTTAAATTTGGTAGCTCTTATATTTCGCAACTTATGATGTTTTTAACTTGTTACCTGCGGGTGTGATTAGGTTGGCCGAGAAAAAGACACGACGACAATTCGCGCAGCTGCGAGATGCCGACATTTTCTTTCCATTTTTATTGGTATATTTTATGCATCAGTCTCAACCATTTTATATATATATATATATATATATATATATATATATATATAGAGAGAGAGAGAGAGAGAGAGAGAGACATAGAGAGAGACAGAGAGAGAAACAGAGAGAGAGGGGGATCGTGAATTTGGAATGCCTTTAAAACTTTCCTTTGACAAAGTTTGTGTGAACAGTAAATTAATAGTTGCTCGCTTGTGTTTACGATTTTGTGTCCCAACCTTAGCACGTTCGAAGTTAAATTGATAATAAATTCTCAAGAAGGGTAAATAGGGAAGTCGCTCAGTGAAATTGTTCAGATGCACAGAATAAATTCACATTGATTTAGTCATTAAAGCGAAGAGAGAGAGAGAGAGAGAGAGAGAGAGAAAGAGAAAAAGAGTGAGAGATTTGGTTTCCAAATGCAAGAAAGAAAAAGATATTTCTCCACTAATTTCTCCAAAATGTTTTAGCCATTTATGGCATAAAAGACAAAGCATGTGAAAATGCTGATAATAATCTGGGCATACCTATCATTTCCACAGAAACGGGTACATACGCTTAGATACTTGTTCATGTTGAAACATACATAAAATAAGGCAAAAGGCCAAAATGTCGAGCCAAAGGGGAAAGTGTGACAAAAATCTGCCTTAACGTATGACTCTGTTGTGATATATTGCTTTTTTCTTCTCAATAACGTTCTTATATGGCTTTTTCTTAATAACTTTCTTATATTGCTTTTTCTTCCCAATCACATGCTTATATTGCCTTTTTCCAATAACGTTCTTATGTTGCCTTTTCTTTCCAATAATTTTCGTATAATGTCTTTTCTTCTAAATAACGTTCTTATATTTTGTTTCTTCTCAATAAACTTCTGATATTTCCTTTTCTTCTCAATAACCTTCTTATATTACCTTTTCTTTTCAATTACGTTCCCATATTGCTTTTTTCTTCTAGTAACGTTTTTATATTGACTTTTCTTCCCAATATGTTTTTATATTGCGTTTTCTTCTCAATAACATGCTTATATTGCCTTTTCTTCCCAATGAAGTACTTATTTTTCCTTTTTTCTAATAACGTTCTTACATTGCGTTTTCTTATCAATAACATTCCGATATTGCCTTTTCTTCTCAATAAGGTTTTTATATTGACTTTTCTTCCCAATAACGTTCTTACATTGGGTTTTCTTCTCAGTAACGTGCTTATATTACTTTTTTCCCCAATAACGTACTTTTTCTCTCCCCCCTAATAGCGTTCTGATATTGCCTTTTCTTCCCAATAACGTTCCTGTGTTGCTTTTTCTTCCCAAACGTTCTAGTATTGTCTTTTTTTCAATAACGTTTCTATATTGCCTTTTCTTGACAACAAATTTCTTTTAATGCTCTTTCTTCTCAATGAAATTCTTATAATTACATTTTCTCCTCAATAACTTTTTTATTAAGTTTCTTTCAGACTACAGGGTTGCTAAAGTTGCTATGATTAGAAATATATTTATTGTATATAATATTTTTGCCGTCTCTCTTCTTTACGTATCTTGTAGCTCTTAATAAGGTTTATCTTTTTTATCATTTCTCCCAAACCCAGTTCTGTTATCTACTTGTTCATGCTGATCAAGTATGTAACGCATTGGTTCCCTCAGTCCTGACTTTTCTTTGTCTTGTGAGTAACAAGATTTTCAAGCCCTTCTATTGATGTGCATAAGAAATCACAACTGTCTTTTTAATGTGAACTATGAGTTTTCTTTTTGTTTCCATTCTCTCCAAAACCTGGGGGGATCTTGATGTGGTGCAAAGAATAGCAAGCTTTTCCCGGTAGAACCTATTACAATTAAGAAGGGAATTGGATCCTCATTGGGTGCACAATACTTTCGACTTTGTGCCACATCTGAGCGTTGCTTAGTAAATTAAAATCTCGTTATTGGTCCTATGTTAGGTCCATGCTATCTTCTGCCACATAGAATCACATTTTTGTTGCTCCAAATTTCTTTTTCATCGTTAAGGGGATTATCCTGCATTCACCTGGATATAAATGGACAGATATTCAGTACTATTTTCTTTGTTTCTATCAATTAATATTTTACTTAGCTTCTGTAATGTATTAATCATCCCAATACGTCTTCGGATCTCAGAGCTATACGTTCCGTTCTCTGTTGAGTAACTTTCAAGATATTTGATTTTTGTTGTACGCCACAAAGAACTGAGCAACAGCAACCTCGAGATATATAAAAAAGACATTAGGGTAATTAAGAATTTCTACTAGCAGTAATCTGCCTGCATACGTACATGTTACGAATTCAGCAGATATACAAAGATAGAAAGGGGCGTACGACAAGGATGTGTATTTTCACCGGATATATTTAACTTGTACAGCGAGAATATTTTGAGGATCCTATATATTATGCCAGGATTTGTTATCGAAGTCCACAATTTGAACAACATGAGATATGCAGACAATACAGTGCTGATTGCAGAAACGGAAAGGAAACTAGAAGAAGTTAGCTGAAGAGAGTGACTAAAAGACCAGAAATAAACTGCAAGAACACTGAACGCATGATCATTCGTAAAAAAAGCCAGCCAAAATCCCAAATAAAGGTAAGGGCATTAAAATCAAGCAGATACAAAAATTTAAATTTCTGGGAAGTGTTCTAACAAAAGACGGAATGTGTGACAGAGATCCGAAGGCGAAATGGCATGGCAAATGACGCGTTCTAGAAGCTGAGTAAAGTATTAAGACATAAGAAACTGTTAGTAGAAACAAAGAAGAGAGTACTGGATTCCTATGTGATGTCAGTTCTTTAATATAGCAGTAAATGTTGGACAATTTAAACAAAGATTAAGAGAAAACTTGAAGCTGCTAAAATGTGGTTCTACAGAAGGATGCTGCGAATATCATAGACCGAGCATGTGAACAATGATGAGGTGTTGGAAAAATTTGAAACGAAAAGGAAATTAATATTGAGCATCAGGAAGAGACAACCGAGGATCATGGGACATGCAATGAGGAAGGAGGGCTTGGAGAACCTGATATTAACAGGCCAGATAATCGGAAAAAGAGACAGAGGAAAGCAGCGGATAATATATTTGAAGGGCCTGAACAGGTAGGTGACAGAACGGGGGGCTGCGAGATGTTACAGGAGAAAGCGTGCAAAAATCCACCATGGATAGGGAGACGTGGAAGACCATGATTGCCTACGTCCTGTAAGGACAAGGTACATAAAAGAAGAAGAACCTACTTTATTTTGATATCTCTGACTCTAATTTAGATTTTGAGCTCATCCTTTTCATGATAAACATGATCTCTGTTTTCTTGTAGTATAGACTATTTTCTTTCTTAAATGTCATGGAAATCTTTTTCAAGATCTTTATTATTTTGATCTTTGTCGTCAGCTTAGCAGTCCATGTCACTAAGATTAGTCACGGGAGTGAAAGTGAGGATAAAGTTTACTGCTAACAGATTTGGGGTGTATTATGAAATGATTAAGTGATCAGTGGTCATCTCAGTATATGTCTGATTGTTTATGCGCAGGACGTTTGTTCAATAAAGTTTACATAGATTAGTTTATTGTCTCCAGATGAGGTGTGGAAATTTGAAGTATTTGTGACTTTACAACACATCTGTAAACTGATGTAATTCTCTTACGTCTATGCATTCGGTGGTGTTATAGCCTTGCAGACGATATCTAATCGATGAAAAAACAAATGCCAGATTAATGAGGCCATATGGTGCGAGGTCAGCAATGGGTGTGTAAAATTCCGTTTTTCTTGCTATGAAGCTGATTCATAACATATATGCCATCATTACACCTATTAACAGAATCAAAGACCTTCATAGAACCGTGGTGTCCTTACCAAACTTGAATTCTGAAACCCACATCTTCAGAGTTCCATAGGAAGGGGAGTCCATAGATAGTGTCTGTATCATTTACACTTTGATTACAATTTTCATTAGTTTCTGTTTTAATTTCATCACTTTCTAGAGGTAGAAACAAAAGAGTCGAAGAGTAGTACCAGAAAACTGGCACGGTCTATCTACATTACATCGAGGATTTCTTCGGAAAAGATATCAAAGATCCACGATCCATACAACATCAGGACAATATTCATAAGCAGACCTACTTAACGGAGAAGTATCTGCCAAGTAAAAACGAACACAGGCGAATGACATTCATAAGAATTGCATATACTCGTTTCCATGCAGTTGTGGCTGAGGATATAAAGAAGAAACACGTTTTCTACTCAAATTAAGGCTGCAGGAACACCAGCATGCTTACTGAGAGTTGAGACAATGAAATCGGCCAGTGCTGATCATGTATGTAGGAAAGAGACACTCAACAACCCTTGTACATCAAGTGCAAATGCTGGACAAGGATGAATACGTATAGATAGGCGTCTGAGAGAATTAGCGCATATGCTAGGCTAGCATAAAAGTAAATGCAATATGGTATCTTCTAATAAAGAAAGAGAGACATCATGTCTTTTAGTGCAGCAGCAAATCAAAACAGGACAAGCGACAGGTTTAAGGCTCCATGTCCACTACATGGAAAAGAACAATAGTCTAGTAGTTAATGCATTGGTTCACGAATTTGGTGACATAGTAGTTGTAGCTTTAACTTATTTGCACACAGTATTTTCACTCAGTAGAAACGGGCGAGCAATAACTGAGTAGAAATAAAAAAAAGAACTAGACGATATCTCTGGATATAGGCAGCACAACAATAAAAATCTATTCACCGTAGATAAAGGAAATATGCACAGATGTATACTAGCGTTTTTTTTCTCACCGTTTTTTTTTTTTGTCTGAGCAGGAGATCTTGCTTTCAATTGTATGGTATTGCGATTTTTTTATTTCATCCACATTTCAACACGCAATCTTTGATGTTTGAAATCAGTTATTTGCTTTACAATTTTCAGAATTCTTTTTCTTAGAATGGATTTTACATACTTTGATAATTGCTTAGTTTTCTGACAATTCAGCTTTTCTCTTCTATTTATTTATTTCTTCAGTCAGTCTTTATACAGGGTAACCACTCCGCCAAAAAACAAAAAAAAAAAAAACAGAACTTTTTAACAATCCAATAAAACCAACAGTGATGAAAGAAAAGTATTTTATTAAAAGTAATTGAAACCTTTGCCATTTAAGCAACAATGATGGGATTTTCATTTTTTTAAAATTACGTTTTGTAGATGGTGTTCTCCTTTACGAATGCATTCTTGAAATCTGCTATTGAGACAGTGACTGCGACCACCTTTTCATTTTCAAAAAATAACGTCCGATGATCTCATGTAATGAAACAGGACACCATACTGTCACTTTACGAGCTTGTAAAGGGTGCTCATGAATTTCATTAGGATTTGTGTCTGCCAAGTGACTGTGGTTCTGCTTATTCGCGTAACCTGTGAGTTGAAAATGGTCCTCATCCTACATCTATAACTTGCATAGAAATTTATCTCGATCCATGGTTACTGAAATGGCAGAGTGTTTACTTCGTGCTGCCATTTGTTCATGTCTGCCAATGCACACTTTAAAAATTCCCATCTTTTTGGGCCATCCTGTATTAGAATACAACTTGTTTTATGATGTTCGAGGGTTGTTCAAAAATAGAAGTGCCATAGCTGAAATTTTCATGGTAACACCATTTCTTGTAAAACTAAACAAAATGCTTTAGATTTCTATTGTATATTCTGTGCAGACCAGGCCTATTCAAAATTGAGGTGTGAGACAAATCTAGAAATGAGCAAAACAGGTCCAGTTACAAAGTACCTGCAAAAGAAAGTATAACACCCAACAAAATCAAAGAGGAAATGGTACAGACATTATCTATGGACTCCCCTTCCTATGGAACTCTGAAGATATGGGTTTCAGAATTTAGGTTTGGTAAGGACACCACAGAAAATGGCCCTTGAGTAGCTAATTCGAAAACCTGAACGACTTGTTTTTTTTTCTTTTATTTTGTTTTAAGGCATATTAACCTCATTGGAATATATATTGCTGACAAAATTTTTACGATAGATTCGTATGAATAGAATATGTAGTCATTGTAAAAAATAATTTTGTAGATCAGATGTCACTGATATATTTTTGTGAAGAGTGTTTTGTTGAGAGTATGATGTACTGGTATAAATGTTTTCTTCAGAAATATATTGCTGATAATGTTTTTAAATGTATTGTTTGTAATATTTTTTCTTAATTAGTCTATTGCCGGTAGTATTTTTCCTACAAATATATATATATATATATACAAATAATATTTTCTTCTCCAAAAAAAGCATTGCTGGAATTTTCACGATAAATATCTAATTTATACTTTCATAGTTGTTTGACCCCAGTTTGAGGTTAACTATTTTCCAATAGCTGGGGGACAAAGAATCCTATTACTACCGGTCAGGGTTGACAATGAGAACAACAGCAATTAAAAGGGTAGTTCTTTGCTTCTCAAAGATTTCATATTATATACCTTGCTGCCGGATGTAGTTTATCATCAAACCAAGAACGCCCTCAACAACTGATAAGCGAATTATTGCTATTTACTGTATGGTTTTAGATGACAGACGTCTTGGCCTGTACAGTTTTAACTTAGATTCTGTGGATGAGCAAATTGTCTGCTGACACAAGTTTAGAAATTGAAAGAAGGTTGACAAATTCGTTAACATACTAACTCACTTCTCGAGAATTCCCACCGCAGATTGGTAAATGAAATCTGGGTTTACTACTTAAAGCAAAGAGTGGAAACTCTGCTTCTTCACCAACAAAGAATTTAAAGCAGGCAGTGTCTTTTGGCAAATTCTGAAAATGTAGTCATGATAGACAACCTGGAAAAAGGGAAAATATTACTGGATAAAACGATTCATAAAATTAAGACAAATGAAAGAAGCAATCAAATTGAAATGTAGATGGAACTTAAGGGCAGGCAAGTTTTTGCTCCAGGATAACGCGGTCGTTCACACTATTTAGATGGTTGTTGCTGAAGCAGTCAACTTTCAATCGCTTCATCGTCCTCCTTACTTACCAGACTTAGCTCTACTTGGAATCTTCATTTTCTGCAGCTTTCATTTACACCTCATTTTAAAGAATGATCTCTATTTTAAACAAGATTCCAGTAGCAGATAATGTAAGCGCACATCTCTCCAGAAAAGATGAAGTGGCGTAAAGGGATGAGGTATGAAGTGCATATCATGAAGTTAGGTAGATAAAAAAACGATTATCGTGACGTTGTTAAAAATTGTAGCAGTAGAATAAAGATCTATTCAGGAATTGTCTCCGTTTCACCGTTTCAATTCTCCCTATTACCAAACGTTTAATGAAACTGTTTCCATGACTCTGTGGTTCTTAGCCGTGTAAGCCTAAACTGGTATGACTGAAAAATGTACCTCGTTTGAACATTTGCCATTGCAATAGAGTTAGAATAGTGACTCTCTCCTGAAGTTTCGTATATGACAAAGAGTTTGCAGTTAGAAAGTAATTTATCACCGAAAAGCCACTTAGTTGCATTTGGATTATATCAAAGCTGGACAGGAAAAACGCAGCAGCACCGACCAAGATATTGCGGCGAAATTCTCTTTTAACTGTTATGTCTATTGTAAAGATAATGCATAACAGGTGTCAAACTTATTCTGGGGTGTTTCCAGTATATTTATATTAAGAATCTTCTGAATAAAGCAAATCATCACAAGAAAGCTATCGTATCTGCTACTACTACTTGTTTATATGCCGTGTCCCCGTACAACGAAGATGATCTTGGGTCACCAAACTTTTCTCCCTTTGGAGCTCTTAATAAATGTTGACTTTTTGTTGTTTCTCCTAAAACCTTTCCATCAATCTCACAAAGTAGGTTATGCGCTGTTTATCTCTGGCTTTCTTACAGTCAAAAGGTCCAGTGAGTATTACATTTTTCAAGTCAGTTTTCTCCATTATGTAACCTTGAAATATTAACTGTTTCTCCCTGATGTTAAGAATCTTCTTCTATGTGCCTTTCAGAACGTAGGCGATCATAACTTTTCACGTCTCCCTCTCACTGGTGGTTCTTAGAACGCTTTTTCTTGTTACTATACGCAACCCTGTTCTGTCATCGACCTTCTAAGACCCTTCAAATATGTTATCCGCTGCTTTGCTCTGTCTCTATTTACCTCTATCTGTCCTGTTTGTATCAGGTTCCCCAAGCCCTGCTTCCTTATTGCATGTTCCAGGAACTTTAGCTGTCTCTTCCTGATGTATTAATTTCCTTTTCGTTTCCATTATTTCCAAAATATAATCATTGCTAACATGATCGATCCATGATATCCGCAGCATCCTTCTGTAGAAGCACATTTCAGTTGCTTCAATTTTTTTCCTTCATCTTCGATAATATTGTCCAGCATTCACTGCCACATTGAAGAACTAATATCACATATGTATTTAGTACACTTTTCTATGAATAGGTTTTCTTTTTGTCCCATTCTTTACAAAAATCTTTGTTAGTCCTGGTTAAGACGACAAACTACACCTTGCAGCACGGCATTCAATTTGGAGAATGCAGCTTTTAAGGAGCGTGAGCTACCTCTTAATTGCTGTTGTTCCCTGGTGCACCCTGAGTCGGTGTGTTTGAACCGGTTAGGAATTCTTCTAGTAATAAGAAGGGATACCCACAGACTGAAACAAAACACGATGAAAGATTTTGTATTAAAAATAACAGCAATAAACTTTCATATAAATTACCAACAATATACATAAACTAATAAATTCTAAAGACTTACAGAAATTCACTTCAAATTCTACCAGACGACCAAAACAAATGAACTTTCATAGCAATAAGTTACATAATATTTTACAATTTCTGAAACTGTATTTCTAAATATGACTTAAACAAAACTAAAAAATTAAAATACACTTACCACCGTTTTTAGTAATCATGTCCACAAAAATGTGCATATGGTAAATGCAGAGTATCATCAGACCATGTAATCGATTGTGAAAGCGGAATCGAATATCATATTTTATTGCTTTCAAGCTCTCAAGAAAATGACATTTCGGCATAATCAGTTGATATACCGTCAATAAATCATAAAACTTCGTCGTTGTTTGCATATTAGGTCAATGAAATTGTCAGTATGCTTCTGTAGAACCCCTATTTCTGTTGCTTCAAGGCTCTTATCCATCTTTTAGAAGATAGTCCAGCGTTTACCGTAATATAGAAGGGCTAATATCAGGTAAAATTACAGTACTCTTTTCTTTGTTTCTTTTTTTCTTCTTAATACCCTTCTCAATATGGCAGTGAATGTTGGACAATATCATCAAGGAAGAAGAAAAAAAATTGAAACAATTGGAATGGGGTTCTACAGAAGGATGCTACGGATATCATGGATCGATCATGTGAA
Organism: Ascarosepion bandense; assembly: GCA_037127315.1. Lineage (NCBI taxonomy): Eukaryota > Metazoa > Mollusca > Cephalopoda > Sepiida > Sepiidae > Ascarosepion > Ascarosepion bandense. Next base: position 2,151,470 of record JBBBDQ010000665.1, on the reverse strand, counting down.
CAATGATGAAGTTTTAGAAAGGATGGAAACGAAAAGGAAATTATTACTGAGCACCAGGAAAAGACAGCTGATGTTCTTGGGACTTATAATGAGGAAGGAATGCTTATATAATCGGATACTCACAGATCAGATAGAGGAAACGATAGATAGGGCAAAGCAGCGGATAACATATTTGAAGGGTCTGAGCAGGTGGATTGCAGAGTGTGGCTTGAATGTGGTAACAGGAAAAAGCGTGCTAAGAGCTACCACGGATAGGAAGACCTAGAAGCCCAAGAACGCCTACGTCCCGAAGAGGCATACCACATTGAAGAAGAATACCGTTGAGTGTTAAAAGAAACAAACAATAAAAATATTATGTAAAAAAAAGACTAACCAAAATTCTGTAAGTAATACACGACTCGGGTTATCAGAATAAAGATTCAACAGAAAGATGCTGAGAACATCATGGACCGGAATTGTGAGTCAGGTTGATGAAAAAAGGGTTTGGAAAATCTGATACTCACAGTACGTATTCAAATTGAAAGAGACAGAAGTAAACAGTGAAAAAACTGTCTAAATAGCTTGTATTAATTAATGTCATGTTTCTAAAGATCGTGGCCTTCAATACATATGTAAGTATTACGCAAATAGTCCTTAATAAGAACTACAACAAGAATGAAGTAGTGGATGCCACTGGTTCTCACATCCTGAAGGGAAAAGAGATTAAATTTCTATTATATATATATATTTTTTTACGTTTGCTGTTTCAGTATTAGATTATTAGCAAGCTTGTTAGAACGACCATTTATAATAATAGTGTCATTTCATCGCACCGAGGCCCGTCCTTGTGGTCCCGTAACAGACTAAGCTAAAATTAGTAAATAATAACGTGCTGTAAGAAAATGCTCATTGGGAAAAGTCCGTAAAAACCTATATGAGTACATTTTAATTTGGCCCGCAGGCGAGTGTCGGCAGCTATATTTGGTAAAATTCGGTCAGGTATCTAATGACGCAGGATAGGAGGCTTCTATCTTTCTTTTCCGGACATTTTTTTTAAACTGTGGTAGCATAGACATGAGATAAGCTTTCTACAATAAAAGGAAAAATATGAATGAAAAATTAAACAAAGGTTTATAAAAATAAAAACGAACGGATATCAAGTTGGTGACAAAAGGATTTTAGATTTTCTCACAAAAAAAAAGAAAGAAAATCAGAGAATCTTTACTTAAATGAGTAAAAAGAAAACAACATCATTGATTATTTATCCGAGTTCATTAAAATTGTATACAAGGAAATTCATTCCAGTTCTTGTCTGTCTAAAATTGAGTGCGCTATTGTCTTGCTTTTATTTAATCCGTACTTATGTCTGGTGAGATTACAGCTGTCGAAACGATCGACCAGATCATGTATGACGTATGAATTGGGTGGCAGTGAGAGAGAGAGAGAGAGAGAGAGAGAGAGAGAGAGAGAGATGAAAAACAGACCGAAAGAACAGATGTCAACAGATAGATGTAAATATACAGACAGATAAACAGTGAAGATAGATAGATAGATAGATAGATAGATAGATAGATAGATAGATAGATAGATAGATAGATAGGAACAGACTGAGATAGAAATAAATAAATATAGATAGATTTGAACTGACTCTGCTAGAAACAAATATGACAGATTAAAAGCACAGCGATATATATATATATATATAGAGAGAGAGAGAGAGAGAGAGAGACAGAGAGAAAGAGAGAGACAGAGAGAGATATAGATTTGAACAGACTGAATTGGGACGAAAGAGATAAAGACAGATTTGAAATAACTGAGAAAAATAAAAAGAAAAGCTGACACACACACACACACACACACACAGATAGATAGATAGATAGATAGATAGATAGATAGATAGATAGATAGATAGATAGATAGATAGATTGGAACAGACCGAGATAGGACAAAAAATATAAAGATAGATTTGAAATAACTGAGAAAGATAAAAAGAAAAGCTGATACATGCACACGCACGCAAACCGATAGATAGATAGATAGATAGATAGATAGATAGATAGATAGATAGATAGATAGATAGATAGATAGATAGATTTCAAACAGACTGATGGAAAGCAAGAAATATATATTGGAACAAATTGAGAAGGAAAGAATGAAAAAAAGAAAGAAAGAAAGAAAGAAAGAAAAGTACAAAGAAAAGTACAAAGAAAAGTAGATGTATATATTAGAACATACCTAGATAGATAGATAGATAGATAGAACTCATCATATTTATAGCAAACAAGATTGAACGGTTTCTCGCAAATTCTCTTTCAACTCCACAGTTGACCAGTCTGGAGTACACGCACGCGTTTTTCCATCTAGAACAGAGCCTCAACTGAGTGATATGTACATTACCGCGTCTCTCATCTCGGATATATTTTCTAAATTAGACTTCGATAAGGCAAGCGGATGGTGATCGTCCTAAAATAATGTGCCCCTGAGCTGGTAGTAGCCCTCTGCAAATCATACAACTATAGTCTTCCTGCTTGTTATAATTTCTCATCTGTAGTCTTATATACCGGAGTGCTGTACGTTGTATAACCTGTAAACAAATGTTGACGATCGGCTTGAAATTTAACGACGGACAACGTGTGTATAAAATATATTCACATATTTAGTTTATTCTTTGCAATGTGATGGTTGTCTGTAGAGGAGTAGACAGAGGAAACTTGCAAATACAAGGGAGTGACAGCTGGAGTTGATTACCTTACGTTCTTTTTGAGTCCTGGCTTCGTCTGCTCTTTCGGCTCACTGTCGACCCTGAAAAACCCGATTTTGTACATAAGTTCAGGCTCTGTCGAGTTTCCCCAAATTACGTCATTCACGGGCAGGCCTAATCACCAAATGGTATATTTGGCCTGTTGCACTTTGTCGTAATCACATTATAGTTTAATTCACTGTTCAATTTTTCCAAATTTGACAGGCTGAGGCAAAGCCAGTTTATTCGTCATTGCTTCTGACATCAAAATATTTTTGTCGGCTTACTAAAATATAATTAATTCCTCTAAACATTGTTTTATAATTCCGAAATAATTTAATGTAAATTATATTCTTTGAACGTTGTTTCTGCATTTTTTTAATTCTTTCTGACCGAATAATTTATTTAAATTATATTCTGCGGGTAACAGACCACATACCATTGTTTATACTTCATGATCTTGAAAACCGGCGATTTTGCCAAAATATACTTTTTATTTTTATTTTTCTACATTATATTTACGATTCAAATCATCGCGTGTTTTTCTTTATCGCCTTCAGCAGAAATATATTATTTTCAATTAAATTATGTTCTCTTGGTCTCTCGAATATATAGCACTAGTTCCTATTTTGAAGAACTCTGAGAAACACTCTGACCACTGTATTGTCCTATTGTTTTTTTTCCACATTTTCATTTAAAATTCTAATCAGTAGTTTAGCATCTCAGCTCTCTGACAAACATTATGGCTCCCGCTTTGCCAGGTCTAACGTTGATGTGGTCATGCCCTTCATTAAATATGTATACCGTGCTCTTAAAATAATGACGAAGCTTGAACTGTTGCTCTAGATATCTCAAAACCATTTGACAGGGTTAGGATTGCTGGCCTTCTATGCAGTTTCCATAGCTAAAGGTATTTCTGGCCGATTGTTTTATTTAAACCAATCTTTCTAATCGAATCATGAAACGAAGCTCGTTTTGAACGCGAACGCTTCCAGTTCTATTTGCACGAACGCAGTAGTCCCTAAAGTTCTATACTATGTCCTACGCTGTTTCTAGTTTTCATCAATGATATTCCTGATATTATTAATTACCAAATAGGCACCTATGCATATGAGACCAACACGTACTCCCGTCTCAATAGCAAACCTGGATACTTCTCTTCAGACGGACCTTTAACCAGTGGCTAACCGGGACAGGAAATGTGTTGTAAATGCTATTGCCTCCAAAACAAAACTGCTATCGTTAATTAACATAGACAATCTTTCCTGTCACACATCAGCATGCCCGATGCAAGCCTCCTGAGAGCAGCACACTCGCCTCCTTGGCCTAACTTTTTTAACCGACTTGAAGTGGAACGAATATATAGATTTTTGAGCTGCATTCTCTGCTAAAATTTTGATACTCTGAATCATGCAAAAATGTTCTCGTCAGAATTCATTTTCCATATTTATAATTCTACGATTCGTCTGGACATTGAATATTGTTGCAATAACTAGTCGGGCGCTCCTGCTATTGATTTCAATATTCTTGACAAAATTGAAAAAACCTTCAATATAATCAGTCCTGACTTGGCATCTTGACGTCAGTCAATTTCTCACCGACGTGACGTAGTGTATTTCTGTCTTTTGTACAAATATTTTTATGCCAACTGCTCTGATGAGCATTTTTTCTTTGTTGCCCAGTCCACATGAATTTAAGCGAGCTACTAGATTGGCATCTAGGTCCCAGACTTTTACTGTTGAAATCATTAAATGTAAACGTCACTTTTACTCCTGGGGTTACTTTTCTTTCACTTCCCGTTTCTTCTCTCTGTCGTTTAATTGCTTCTCTGATAGTTCAAATTTCCAGAAAATTTAAATTCAACGTCAATTCCTATCTTCTATCTTCTTGAATCTAATTCACCTTTTATCTTTCCATTAACGCTGTAAGCAGGTTTTTCTCTCTTCTCTCACAGTAACCCCTGTGGACTAGTAGGAGCTCCGCTTTGCTTGGGGTGAAAGTATATTAAAAAATAAAAATAGATAGAGACAGACTGAGATAAAAATAAATTAATATAGATATATTTGAACTGCTAGAAACAAATAAGACAGATTAGAACACAATAAGATAGATAGATAGATAGATAGATAGATAGATAGATAGATAGATAGATAGATAGATAGTAACGGACTGAGATAGAAAGAAAGATATATAGGTAGATTTGAACTGACATATTACAACACACTGATATATATATATATATATATATATATATATATATATATATATAGATAGATAGAAAGAAAGAAAGAAATTCGGTGACAGTATAACACAAAAGATTGCATTAGTTGGATTTAAAGACAACGAGATAGATAGATAGATAGATAGATAGATAGATAGATAGATAGATAGATAGATAGATAGATAGGTTAATCGTATTTGGTAGCCAATTAAAACGAAAGAGAATGACAATTAATTTACTATTTACTTCAGTATAAACTTCTTCTTGATGTGCCACTTATCAAAGTCTATCTTTCTCTCACTATCTATCTCTCTCTATCTCTCTCTCTCTCTATATATATATATATGCATCTATTTATCTCTCACTATATATATATATATATATATATATATATATATTAATATTATAGTTATGCACGCACATATGCGTCTATAAGTATGTATGCTCATCATAACATTGAGTCCGGCTGCATATTATATTTTGGACATATCAATATTTAAACATAGCACAATGCCTCCGGCAATCGAGCCGAAAAAATATCATCATATTTATGCATTATTTATGGAATATATTATTGAAATCAGTAAACATATTTTGTTTCGTCGAATTACAGATTTCCCGCTTATAGCTTGATCAATACACCGTGATTTACATCTTTCAAGAATCATATTTGCCAAGCGTTAACCATGTTACGTTTGGATGCGACTCAAAACTAATGAGTATTAAGCAGTAAATAATACGAAAAATTTAGATTTGATTCAGTTTACCATAAAATTGTTGTCACTGAAATAAATAAATGATCATCGTTAGATACAATGTTGCTTTAAACGTATACAATTTGCGCAAAATTATAAAGAAACCCTAGATATACAGGTAGGAGTGTTCTGAGTGTGACGTTAAACTCTATCTGGTAGCCAGACCTCTCAGTTCGGGAATGCCTACTTTGCGTACTAGAGAGCAACGTCTTACATGCTGTTGTTCCCGCGTTAAGGGCAAATAGGAAAAAAGAAAACATTATAATTTTTTTTTTAAATTTCCGGTAGCCTATATCTATAGTCAATTGACCAACAATGTATACTTTTTCGTAAAATGACCAACAACAGACTCATGGGAGAAGAGGTTGATCCGTGGTTCTAGGATATCTCGATAGGGTTTGATATAGAGATGACATGCTGTGCTTCTACCTAACCTCCGGTATTACTGAACGAATGTTTGAAGATCGTTTTGAAGAAACACGCTTCCAGATCATTGCAACCGAATGCAGGTGTCTCCCAAAGCTTTATCGTTGGTCCTATGATGTTTCTCATCGTCATCAATGAGCTTCCATATGTCATCGGTTTTCAAGTAGTACTTTATGCAGATAACACTACCATTTAATCCTGTCTAAATAAGAAATTCGCCAAGGCTGACAAAGAAACCCTCAAACTGTAACAGAAAATGGCTTGTAAATGCTAAGGAATACAAAACAAAACAAAACCTCATAACCATCATATAAAATCTTTCTTGCTCGTCATCATCCTGGCCAATGCACGTCTCCTGGAGAGCAACACACTTCACCTATTTTGCCTCAATTTATTTAACCTACCTAAACTGGAACTATTATATCGAATCATATTCACGACAAGAACACCTGCCTAGATGAGTAAGTGTTAACTGAATCCAGTCACTTCACCCAAAAATTTGAGAGTTCAATAATTTACAGCAAACGTAGAAAAAAAAATGTTGAGAACTGAGACTGAGATATTTGGAATTGGCAAAGCTCTTGGAGCAAGAACTGTCCACCCCTGTTAGTGAAATAAAGGCTCTAGTTCAAAATTATAATCTTTTGAAGACCAGAACGTATAACGGTCGGTACGACGTTTATATGGCATCAAATATGAGGTTGACCGACCGAACAATGAAAGAGTGTAAATAATAAGTACAGAATAATCTTCTGGACTTAATGAAGGAATTAACTGTTCGTTCGTTCCAATATATTGAAAATGTAGTCATTTACAATTTGTTTTATGCTACTACGAGTGGGCCCTTGCAGTCAAAATGACATCAAAATATTTATATAGATATGCTGTCTAAAATGACGGAAACATATACATTGATGTAAATACTATTATTTTACATTAATACAATGGAAAAAAAATTCTGAGCCTGACAGAAGATCTCTCTCTCTCTCTCTCTCTCTCTCTCTCTCTCTATCTATCTATCTATCTATCTATCTATCTATCTATGTGTGTGTGTGTGTGTGTGTGTATACACACAAAAATTTTTATAAAATTGAAGAATACATCAATTCTTCAGTATGTGACGACATTAAAATATACTAATAAGGCACAGTTAAAGAGCAAAGAGCATGTGTGTTTTGGTGCAGTGGATAGCGGCTCGGAAGGAGAAACCGTGGAGCCGAGTTCGAATTCCAGTTGAATTCATTGCATTCACTTACGCCCAAATACCCTTGGGAAAGGTATTAATCCGTTTCTACCCTCCAGTTATGGGTTAAATAACAGGACAAATTGGGTTCTATAGCCTTGGCTGGCAACCAGCCTATTACAGAAATCAATGTCAACCTACTGCGTGGTAATCTTCTGGTCAGTCAGCCATGTCTCTTTCGAGACATGATCACTCAAGCGTGTTTCATGCATGGCACTTAACTGACTGAAAGAGCAAACACGCGGCAAGTGTTTTCATAAATGGTAGTAAAATTTAAGAACTGGCAGCAAAAAAGAATGAACTGAGGCGATGCTTCCCCGATATTCGCGCGCTCTCTCTCTCTTCAAAAGCCTTACAAGTAGTATATATATATATATATATATATATATATATATATAATTAAATAGACAATGGTCTTTATTATAATGAAGACAATAATAATTAGTGCGTAAAAGCTATTGCAGACTATTTAATTCTAAATGTATTCTCTGTGTTTGAAAATTATATATATATCTACCATAGGAACATTTATACCATCTATATTAGCAGCCACACGACATTTATTATAGTTGTCTGATACGAAAATTCATTCAAAATGTGTAGTAGTCAAATCTTACAAAACCATCTACATTTCTACAATTTGTTATGTTTCTTAAGTCCAGAAAAGAAAACAAACCTGTAGATAAAAAAGAACATTAAATAACTAAACAGAATACATTTATTGGTCTTTTCTCTCGAAACAATTATTAAAGAGGGGTTGTTGAAGGAATGCACAATTCTCAAAGTTGAATTCTCTCTACTCTCACATTTCTCGGCTGTAGAATCCCCATTTTCAGAACCATGCTTTCCAGCCAATTTTAATTTGCAAAATTAAAGTCAATTTTAATCTATATCTAGTGCCCTTCAGATCAGTTTCTTACCATTCTTTTCACTATGAACGTTTCAGTTCCTAATTCTTCCACACCCTATATAGCCTAGCGTTTTAGTTATTTTACTGTCCTTTTTGCGGTAATTTATATATATATATATATATATTGTTATTATTATTTTGTAAAATTGTACAAAGCATTCGAGAACTCTTTTCTTTGGCCAGTTTATGTGAAGAAAAGACTAGAATGGAGAAGAGATTACAAAAACTGGACACCAGAACAGTTCATTTGATGCATATATTATTGTGCAGTATTAAAAAAGGACCATTCTGTTTTCATGTAGAATTATCCACTCATCAACAAATATAAAACATAGTATGAAATGCATCATTTCTTTTAAAAATCTGGGTGGCCTAATATATATATACTACCGACCATAAGTTTGGGACCACTTAGATTTATTCCCTAAGAGAAAAAATAACAAATTTTATGTCTTATAAGATTAAATATAAATATATTTCATTGTTGCTCACAATTGAACAATAATTAAAACCAAAATTAACATAGAGTAATTTCAAATTTAATTAAAGTTAATTCATATTTCTTTTCATCAAAAAATCAACACGAGCCTTTATTACTGCAGAGCAAATCCTTGGCATTCTTTCTAATAATATCAAAAAAATGTTGGTGAAAATGATTTCCAAGCGTCTTGCAAGCGTTTAAACAACATTTGTTGATTTTTAGGAAGTTCATTTCGAACTGTACGATCAATTTCATCCCTTATTCTCCATCTTTAATAGTGGTTTCTTAATTGCTACACAGCCTTTAAGCCCAGCAGAATGAAGTCATCTCTTAACAGTAGTAACAGATACTGAATGTTGCCGAGTAGAATTCATTTCAATTGGTAATTCCCGAGCGTTTTTTTCTTTTATTCTTTTTGCTAGATATGATTAAGTGCCTATCCTCCGCAATAGATGTTACTCTGGGCCTACGAGATCTTTTTTCTGTCAATATTTAACTTGGTTTCACGAAGTCGTTGAAGGCAATAATGCACGCCATTTTTTGATAGGCTTAATCTTTTAACGATAACACTTTTAGAATATCCTTCTTTCGAAATAATTTCAACCTGAGCTCTTTTTTCAATGATAATCTGTTTCTTCCTTGTCATTTATACTGTAGTAATATGGTTTACAAAAATAAATTATACCGTAATAATAATATCTGAATAAATCTGAATTTTCGGCAAAAATTTGATCACATTAAGAGGAGTCAAGTAGCAAACTGAGGAAATGTTTTCTTTTAAGTTGAAAAAATACTTTTTTTTTACTTGACGTCTGCAGAAAAATAACAAAAAATACAAACTCAGCGAATTTGATTCTGCTAAAAATGTTTGCATGGTCCCAAACTTATGGTCGGTATTATATATATATATATATATATATATATATATATATATATATATTACGTAGTTTTGAGCTCCCGACCAAGAAGAATCTAATGATCAAACCAAAGCTTGACTAGTGCTTTTGAACACAGACATTTGCAGATTCTCGAAATATAGATCTCAGTTCAGTTACGTATACTAACTTAAACAAAGACATTTTTGGAACGGATATTTTTTTAATCGTATCAGCCCGAGCATAGCGGTAACGCCACTGATGTGCAGGGGGATACATAAGAGTAAAAAGATTAAGTAGAAGAGAGTGAAGAGGAAGACGAACCAGTTAGAAATAAGCAAGAGAGGGATGAGTATACAGGTGTGATGACAGTTGCAAAGGTGGAGAGAAGGGAAAGGATATACAGGGTAGTGAAGAAAGAACTAGAGTCAAGTGGTTAAGAGATGTGTTTTGACATTGCATTTAAATTCCTGGAGGTTGTAGCCGTCAGGAAAGCAAGAATAAGGAAGCGAGTTTCACAGGCGGAAAGTGCGATAGAAGAAGCTGAGGGAGTAGAATTGTCGTTGATCTAACTGTGAATGGGTAGGAGCTAGTTTCTAATCTGATTGCGCGTGTAAGCACGTGTTTCAGAGACACCAGTAACTTAAGTTCGTTGGAGCAGAACCCATGAAAGGATTTATAAAACAGACAAATGGCGGCCACATCTCGTCTGTGTGGAAGTGGCTGTAGTCGAGCCGCCAAGTCGGCACCTATCACATTATCATTATTAACTGATCTAATAAAAATCAAACATATTAATTTATTGTTTAAACTATTACTTTTAATAGATTCTCATATTTGAATAGATGCACTGCTTTTATTATTAAACAGTATATTTACTTATTTGCTTCTACCGGTCGGAATATTCGAGACTGGAATATTTAAACAACCAAAAATTTTCAATATTAGAGAGGAGTTATGTAAGAAACTTACAAAACTTTGATCTATGTTTGTATGATTCTAGTATCTCTTGGGAGGTGTTATTGGTGTTAAAGGGCGCTATACTAGGTAGTGGGTATACTTGTGGTAACTAGACGTTGAATGTTATAATGCTTTTGTATCATTTAACTTAGGACTCATTGTAACGTGATTGAGATTTCTGTCTACAGCAAATATTTATAACCTATCATGCCACAGAAAACATATGTATTATTTCTCTTGTATTTCTGATAAGACAATTTGCTGAATGACAAACTTTGTTAGAGAAGGGCGTCAACTTGTCCTCAACAGATGGGGATGAATTTGATTCTAGGTTTTATTTACAGGGTTGGGTTAAAATTTTACAGTTGGAGGAAATATGATTGAATAACACATTCCAGATGGATAGAACTTTGTCTTTCTTTCTTCGCAAATATGGAAAACATTGGTAAGTTTTTTTAGCACAGAGAACCCATTGTGTATTGTTGATTGTAGATAGTAGTGGAAATCAAAAGCATATGCAATTTGGTGCCCATAATAGATGGTGAGGGTTGGCTATTTAAATTTTATTTATCTTTCCATCCTACTCACGTAATCGCTTGGCTTAATTCATTTTCAGATGTTTTCTGTTTATCAAAAGGGGTTCGATGATTATTATTTATTCTCCATCTTTTTGTCCGAAGTAAAACCCAATAAAAACCAAGCATCTTATTAGATTCCACTTTATATGTTGTTTCTAATTGCCTATATTTATAGAATAGATAAATGGACGATTCAATTCCCTCTTTCACCATTTTTTCTCCCATAACCTATAAAGACACCGATCTCCCCAAAGATCTGTGGCATTTGGCATGGAAATTAGTTGATTTATATATAAAAACATAATTTTTTTAACGCTTCACGCTTAGCAAGGCGGTACCGATGAGCAGAGGACTACACAGGAGAGTAAAAGTTTAGGCAGCAGGAGATTGAAGGCGATTGAAGGAGATTGAAGAGAAAGACGAACCATTTACAGAGTGTGTCAGAGAAATGGCAAGAGAAGGATGGAAACATAGGTGTGATAACAGTTGCGAAGTTACAGTAAGAAAAGAAATGAACATGATCGACGTGGTGAAGTAGCGAGGGCGACGGGAAGACTGGGGAAAAGAGGATAAGAGATGGGAAGTTACATTGCATTTAAATTCCCGGAGGTTGTAGCTGTCAGGAAAGCAAGTATACGGAAAGGAGTTCCACAGGCGTGAAATGCAAGAAAAGACGGACGCTATGGAGTAGAATTGTTGGCTGCATTTGGTAGATTTAACTGTAAAAAAGGGTGGAATCTTGTTGACAGTATGATGCACGAAGAAGAAAAAAGTGGAGGGGACACCAGAGACCTAAGTTCGTGGGGACAGAAGCGATGAAAATATTTGTAGAAGAGACAGAGGAAAGCCACGTGAGAAAGTGACTGGAGTCGAGTTGCCAAGTCTAGACCGATCACATAACAGATTCTTATTTGGAGCCTATCGAAAACACTCAGATGAACAGCAGGGGTGCCTGATCAGATATGACAACAGCATTTGGATGGTTGATTTGATTATGTGCAAGGCGGAAAACTCCCTGGTCCGACACATGACCTAACCTTCTTAGCAGTCGATTTAGCTATATATATATATATATATATATATATATATATATATATATATATATATCACTGGTTAACATATATGGAATATTTTGAAGAGATGGCATTAGAATCTACAGCTCTAAAGCCAACTCTATGGCTGAGATACATTGATGACACATTCTTATTCTGGTCACATAAGGAAGAGGTCCACACGCTACTGGACCTTGTCGACTCAGTCAAATCATCGATATAGTTCAGTATGGAAAGAAAGAGCGACAACACACTAGTATTCCTCGAACAAAAAGAGGGTTCAAGACATCCGTATACATCAAGCCAACATTCTCAGAACAATACCTCCACTTCAACTCCCACCACTCAGACAATGTAAAGAAAGAGATCGTCCGCTGCCTGAAACATCTAGCAAAAAACATAAGCTTCGACCCAGAAATATACGAAGAGAAAATGGTCCGTATAGGCAGGACCCTACAACATAACACTTATCCAGATTACATGACAACGACTCCAACTAACATGGGAAACAATGGGAGGATACATGAGGACAACAAATCACAGAAAACAGTTTCGGTCAGTTTATTCTGTGAGGTTACTGGAGAAAATACAAAGGATCTGTGATTCATATAACATCAGGATGATCTTCAGAAGTGGTTCTACACACCGCAGATGCCTCTCTCGTGTAAGACCCCTAAAAGAAGATAAAATGGTTAAGGACTGTGTACGTCATTTCATATTGCTGTAGAAAGAAATATAAAGGAGAAAGAGGCCTGCCACTTAAAGTATTACCACAAGTACCCCGCAAAACAGTAACATGAGGGGAGATCAGGCGCGGTTGACCACATATGGAGGGAGAAAGGGGATCACCGCCCCCTATGGGATGAAGTGGAAATAATAGATAGAGAGCGCCACTAGAAACTACATAAACTTAAGGAATCAGCGCATATGCAAGGCTACAAAAATCTCCTAAGCCGAACAAGGATAGGAGTGAATACAAAATGGGAACCAATAATACACAGTGTCAGAGAAAAGCATTACTATCGAAAATTGCAATATGATCTCTGCCAAAGCAATCCTTGAGAAACCCATCAACAGCAAAAATTACAATATGAACTGTGGTCAAAAATGTAGTAGATCAAACCATTAACATAAAAAATATTAAAGAAAACCATTAACATCAAAGAATTGCAATATGAACTCTGGTAAAAAAAAGTTATTGAAACATTACATTTACCAGTCGCTGTTGTTCTCAAGGACACATGTATACCGGCGTTGTTTAGTTCCAGTTATTGACTCAAAGAGTAGTAAGCTCAATACCAGTCTACAGCAGTAGTGAACAAGTAACTTACAGAGTCGAATTAAAGCAATATAACACGACAAATAGAAGCGGCTCACAAGAAACGAGAATGATATATGCCAGTGATCTTAATAAAGGGTATGGTTCCAAATTACTAGCACCTGAAGGAGGTCGGAGCGTACAACGACCGAAACGTCGTGGAAATGGCAACAAAAGGTTAGAACAATTGTCCGAATAATGTAAATAGTGTAAATAATACCTCATCTCAGAAATATAACACAAATTTTAATTCATATATATACCAAAATTCACCAAATATATACAGTGAATACGATGGCATTTCAAAATACAAGCAGCCATTATTTTTGTAAAAACCTAATACAAAAATTCCTTATGAGAATACTGGACACTCTCATCACAGATAAAGAAGACTTTAAGCAACAGAAATGTCGTTCTACAGATGGGTGCTGATGATTTCATATATAGAATATGTGGGCAAGAGTGAAGTTTTAGAGAAAAAGAAGAACTTATACTTAACATCGGATGGTACATGTAAACGAAAAGGTCTTCAAAATATGACACTAGTATGTTATATTGAAACCAACAAACATAGAAGAAAGATCAGCTTAAGCAACTTAATGTGATTGGTTAAATGGCTGGTTGAACAGGGATTGTGATAGTCAGCAAACAAAGAACTTTTATACTGGCTATAAAAGAGAGGACATTTTAGAAAACAATAATAAGCTGTGAAGAATCATGACACACACACCACTTTGTTTTTGCGATTCTTTGCTTATTCTCTTTGTCTCACACACACACACACACGCTATTTCTTTCTTTATATCTAAACTTATTTTTCAATGAAACTTTGTCTGTGTGTGTGTGTGTGTGTGTGTGTGTGTGTGTGTGTGTGTGTGTGTGTCCGTTACCTATAGACTCCGATTTTCTTAAAAATTTACAGTTGTACTATAAGCGTCTGCAAGTGTTCTTAGCTAGGTTTTGTGTCGAGGTATCTCCGATAAATATAGAAAATCGATAATCGAAAAATTCCGTTTATAGAAGGAGTGGCCCCATTTTAAACAAATTTGATGCACTCGTAGACAAAGATATAAGAAACGATATTCAGAAGTTTCAAGGTTGCAGTTCTTACAATAGTGCAGAAAATCGATAATATATATATATATATATATATATATATATATATATATATAAGCAAAAACTAAAGTAAAAGGGTCGAAAAAATACAGACATACAGGCAGATAAACAGACACACACACAAAAATCTTGCCTTGTATATATATATATATATATATATATATATATAAGGCAAAATGTTTGTGTGTGAGTCTGTTTATCTGCCTGTATGTCTGTATTTTTTCGGCCCTTTTACTTTCGTTTTTGCTTCAGGTTTGGCTCTAATAGGTATAATTGTAGTTCTTAGTCTCAGCCATGATACCATTTACTCAGAGGACTTATTTAGCCTTCAAAATTCAATTTACGACGAAAAAACTTATTTGGTACCGATACCAGGAAATCAAAATTTGACTTACATCCATTTTTCTTTCAGTCTACGGTTTCGCTTTAGCTGGAAACAACTACTGCTTTTTAGTCGTTCGTATCAACGTCCAAAGAATCTGAGCTCCAGGACAATGGAAGAGGTTTAAAACTTTCATAACACTCGAGCAACGCCGGGCTATACTGCTAGTACGCACGCACACACACACACACACACACACACACGTATATATATATATATATATATATATATATATATATATATATATATCTTGAATCACACGGCTAATCTAGCTGCACTGAAGAGCGGTGATGCAGCGTAACAGGTCTGTCTGTAGATGTTTTATGTATTATATATATATATATATATATATATATATAATAAAAACATAAATAGCGGTTGTTCCAACGAGTAAAATTGGTATAAATGAAAAAAGTGCGAGAAGCCGTGAACGTTTTGTGAACGTTTTGTGAACGTTTTTCCACTTTGAAGTGGAAATATACTTGTTGTTATTATTATAAATCTTACTTGCTTTTTGTATGATATATAGTGTTCACAATGGTACTTGTGTCGCTACATGTGTTTCGAGTCAAGAATTGACTCTTTTCAGGTGAATAAACTTGAAACACGTGTATCGACATAAATACTATCATGCAAACTTATTATATCATATAAAAAAACAAGTAATATTAATAAAAAACAACAATAAAGCTATACTTTAAAAAGACTTTTCACGGCTTATCGCACTTTTTCTTTGTGTGTGTAATACAACCTACCCAATAAGTTTAGGATATTCCAATAAATCAAAAATATTTGACGTGATAAAAATAATAACCCCTCGATCAGCACATATGAAAAGTCGAGTAAACACACATCCCACACGGCTTGATAACTGCTCCCAGCCATGCAATAGACTCTCGACCTCGGTATCCACATTTATATTCATTTAGTAATGCATATTTCGAATAATAATAAGTTAAAACTAAAGAACCATTTTTTCTTTTTATAATAAGAGCAGAAGGGACCTCCTGCCGCCTGGTTCATACTCCTCTCATTTCCTTTGGACTAGAGTAAAGGTTTAAACTTGTTTCCCCTTTAGAGAAGTGTCTCTGGTTACATTCTTCTTCTCATACCTTAATAAGTCGAACATTTTTCGTGATATAAGTTGATTATATAGTTATCCATTTATCCATGCTGAGGGTAGCGGATTGGCAGTTTTTTAGTTGTTGCATCCCGTCTGGTAATTAGAACCCAGTAATCCTGGGTAGATTCTAGAGATGCTGCTCTGATCAACAGTTGCATTATATCGGGGTTTCTGAGGCGCCTTGTCGTACATGAACAGATATCATTGCTAGGTTCCATTGCAAGCACTTCTGGTGCGTAACCTCAAAGCCACACTATGCTCCAGTCTGCGCTATTTCCCAACCTTCATATCCTGCCTTAGTCAACCGTCAGCTATAATGTCCTGGCTTTTTCTTAATCTAAATAACGCACCATGAAACCTGCTCGACATTCGTGGTATTTCTATCAATTGCTATAGTGTGAAATCGTTCAACTTTGATTAATCTTTGTGAAGCTAATCTTAATTCTTCACTCGCTTTCTCTGAATTATCAGGCACTGGCTATTTTCCTCTCCTTAAGATCTCAAGCGTCCATATGCATTGAGCTGTTGTTCGTGTTCGGAAACATTTCCTCTTTCTAGGGAACTTATTCTTGAGTCTTCGGAACATTCTTCGGCCCTCGTCTTTCTCTATTAAAAAGAGTCAGCTCTCTCTTCTTTCTCTATCGTTTACTTTCCCATCATGACAGTTGCAGGCTAGATAGTATCTTTGTGCTTTGTGCTTTGTGACTTCATTTTGTGATGTTCCTTCGGAATTACGAATTTCCTTCTTGAAATCACTGACGACTCTGCAAGAGTGTGCTGAAAAATGATAAATCTTTTGTCCTTCCTCTTTTCAATCAATTTAAAGTACCGGTATCTACTACTAATAAAAGATAATCTGCGTTGCTTCAAAGTTCTCATTCAACTCTAATATTGACTCATCTGACATACCCCTATCGTATTTCATTCTACTGAGTGACATGCGTACAATCTCGTCACTGGTTCAAGACATCATTTCTCAATTAAATTCTCATAAGGCAAACGGGTGTGACGACATACCGGTTGCGATCTTCAATAAATATGCTTCTTACCTGGCTCCTGTTTTCTCCAAACTTTACAATAATTGACTCGCTGATTTTCAGTTTGTTGGAAAGCCTCCCCTGAAGTTCTTTTCTTTAATAACACTGGCGAACCTTCTAACTCTTCAAATTATCGCCCTATTAGCATTCTCCTAATTTTTATTAAAATTACGCAAGATTCTAACCAATGCCGAAGCTGTTTAGCATCTTACTTCTCACAACGTCCATTCGGACAAACATTACGGCTGCTGTTTCGCCAGTTATACCGCAGATGTCCTTGTATATCAAACTCTAGATGAGAATAATGAAACTGGGTAATGGTTCTAGATATCTTTAAAGCGTTTTACATGGTCTTGTATGCTGACATTCAACGCAATCTCCAGGGCTACGTTGCCAGAGTATGGATGTTTGGTTTTAATACAATTATAACATATTGATAGTAAAATAAATGTAGTTTTTAACAGGCTCTCTTCCAGATATTTTCATATGAATCCAAAGTTTTTTCTTCCTTTGCTCTACTCTATACTTCATCAATGATCTCCCCAATGTTGTGACTCGGTATTTATTCAGATGACACTAACATTTACTCCTGTCTCAGTGGCAAATCCGAAAGATATGACAAAGAAAACCTGGCAACTGGTCTTGAAAAGGACCGCCAGTCAGAGATTATCTGAGGCAAGAAATGGCTTGTAAATTTGAACACCTCCAAAGCAAAACTCATTTCAGTTAGCTACCACAGTTATTCTTTTCCATCTACTAGACTCCGGTAAATCATCAGACTTGGTCTCACACTTTCTACTGACAGAAATTAGAGCGACGGTATCGAATTAATTGCTACGCTTACTGCTAGGAAAAATGTCGCAACAGAATCATTTTCTGGCTGGAATCCATCCTGCACATTTACAAATCTACCACTCATCGATGAATTGAATACTGATGTCATAACAGGTTTGGTGCTCTTGCTGTATATTTCGAGATTCTTGATAAAATCTACAGTATGATCTGTGATATAATCAATCCTGACCAAACATCTCAACTTACTTAATTTCCTAAACGAAGTGTCTTGACTTGAATCCGTGTCTTTTCTACAATTTTCATGGCAATTGCACTAAAAAACGTTCTGCTCTGGTGCCACGAGTTTAAACGTGATACTATATTGGGAAATACTTCCAACCGTTTTACAGCTGAAATAACTAAATGCAACCAACACTTCTTGTTAAACAGTATCTTTTATCACACTTTCAACGTGCAACATCCTCTTCCGTTTCCTTGCGCCACTAATAACCTTAATATTCACAAATGTAAGTGCAACGTAATCATCATCAGTTATTTTCTTGAAGCCTGTTCATTCTTTTGTCTTTTCTTCAATTCTGCCTATTCTCAGTCTTCACTTTCTGTTTAAATTTCATCCTCTATATGCAGGTTTAATTAAGAATTGTCTAAAGATTGTGTGTTTTGAGCGCTTTCGGTTATACTTCTAGCCATTATCAAGAATGAATTTTGTTTTACTTGTAAATAAATATGCGTAAAGTTTATATATAGAGAGTCATTTGTATATTTGCACAATTCTCAAAGAATTTGATTCTGACAAGAAAAATCATAAGAACACATAAAACATTATATAAAAATTTCACGATAAGACAGTGTCTGTCATTTCTAATAAAACCTTCATAAAAGAGAGGTTGTTGCCCAAATACACAATATATATATATATATATACAGAGAAAGAGAGAGAGAGAGAGAGAGAGGGGGGGAGAGACGTAGAGGATTATTCTATTTACGTGCTTGTTATTTTGTGATCTGCTAAATTAAGCCTAATGAACATCCAGTAAACCACATTTTATACAAATACTTTTCTTTTAGCTTCTAATTATTATCACACTGGAATATTTAAACAAAATCAGAAAAATAAAATTATTATTAAAATTTTCTTTCTGACTAAATATAAATCCCGAAGTATTTTTTACCTTCATAATCATTATTCTGAACTTTCGTTTGATCAATCCATAGCTGCCCACTCGTGCAGAAGAAATAAACCTATTTTATGAAAAATTGAGCTTAAGATCAGATTGCTATTATTGCTGATGTTGAAATGATTGGTCTAATTGCTTTTAAGTTGAGAAAGCTAGCGTATTGTTACTTTTAGCAAATCCAATTTTTCCGATCGCAATGTCATTTTAGCCATTCTGTTTTCATGGAGTCAATAGAATTTGATTCGTGTCCCCTCCCAGCAAGTCAGTAAAACCGCTAAGACACAAGGCGTTACTGTGTGTGGAAGAATTAGAAAACAGAAACATTACTAAGAGACGGGAAGAAAAGAAAATTAATCATCAGAACAACAGATGACGATTACCATTGCATTAAAATTTTTAAGATTAAAATTGATTAGAATGCATGAAGCTGAGAGGGAGTTTCACTAGAGAGAACTGCAAAAAAAAAGAAAGTGTCAGAATAGAACTTACGGTTACATCTAGACAACTCAGATGTAAATCGTTGCGACTTTCTCGTAGGTTTATAATGATTTTCAATTCACAATGTCAAAATAACACAGCGAAGAGATTGTAATGATTTTAATAGTGAAGAAAAGGTTGGTTGTCCAAGCACCACACATAAACAAAGAACAATTCAAATACGATAGAACAACAATAATAACATTGTATTGACTGTTGGTTACAAATAAGTAATTATTTTGCATGCAAGAGAATTGAGTTAATGTTCTCTCTGGAAACATGATGTAAAATGTCTTAATGTTCTTGGTTGAGGAATTCCTGAAAAAGAGTTGTGTATATATTGCTCGTGCTAGTTTGTAACAGTGCATTGTTTGTTGGTAGAGATATTTTCTGTAATAGAGAGATGGTATATTTCAAAGAATATTTGAGAGCAACTAAATGTGAGCATAATTAGCGCAATGTGTGAATTGGAAAGAAGCAGCATCATTCGTTCTGTGCTTCTGGAAAGAAATATTCCAACTGGTGTCCACGTGAGTCCTAAGGCTTTAAATCTAAGCGCGGGAAATAAATGTCACGTGTGATGAATTAATCAACCAGGGCTTGCCATGTTGGTTAAGACGTGTAACAGATATGAATGTATATGCATGCATGCGTAATTAAGTACACATAAGTATTTATGTAAGTGTGTGGTAATGGTTACCACAAGATCATCCGAAAAATTACAATTAAAGTATTTACAGTAAATCTACATGTCAAAAATAGAGAAATGAGAATGTGTTTGAAAACGAGGCGCCATATCTTGAAAGTCTAATATTGCTGATTTTTTAAAAATTTTATCAAGGCTCTCTAGAGATATAGATGAAGAGACGGACCATATATGGCAGCAATATTCTAAAAGTGGATGAATACTAGACTTGTAGATATGCAAGATAGACTCTGGAGAGAAAAGGTGCCAAGAACGACTAAACGAACCAACGTTTTTGAGGTTAAACTAGCAATGGATTCAATATAGACTTTGCACTTAATGTCATCCATTAATGTAAGCCTTTAAAGGCACAACGATTATATCTTCTGCCATAATGATAATCAGAAATGGGTTTATCCTCTGCAATTCAAGAAGAATAATCCTGAGATGAACTGTTAATATTAAAATTAAAAAGAGAAAAGGGTCTGGACATCGCCGAATTTCAAGTATTTAGAATATTTGAATATACACTGGCGTACGTTGTAATAATTCATTGTTTAGCAGTAGATCTTTTCGTTGCTATCAATGTTTTCTTGCAGAATTCGTACATTGCTTCACCTCCTGTGATCTCAAATAATTCGCTCTGTGTTTTTTCAGTTATATTTTGTTTGATGAACATATCTGTGGACATCTCTATAATACATGTATCTATTCTCCCATTATTTCAGAGAATTATCACATCAACTTAAAATATTCATGTTGAGAAATGACTTGTCCTGCTGTTACTGTCAGTGAGATTAAATTCTTCGCATGTAAATATGGAGTTTAATGCATGACTCGCTGATAACTGAATTTGATCGGTTTGAGAACACAGTATTCGTTTGACCTAAATCATATCTAAGGAGATTAACCCAGACACCATACGGTTTGTCAATCTTCAACACACACACACACACACACACACACACACACACACACACACACACACACACACACACAGACGCACACATACACGCACAAACGTAAACGCAATGCTTCCGTTTAAAGTATTCAAAATAAGTCACTACCTACAAAACGAAACCGACAGTATTAATCCTCATAAAGAACACTATTTCTGCATCCCATCGATATGGTTTCTGCTGAAGCAGCCACACTTTTTAGAAGAGAACTCGTGCACATAGTAGCGACATAAAAGAGTTCGGTCAATATTTTACATTGAAGTAAGAGCTGATTTGAGATACTAATGTGTTTCAGTTAAGCACCCGCTAAATGCCTCAATGACCGGCAATCATCGAGACGATTTCTACTCGCAGTACATGTGTCTGCCACACTCTAGAATGAACTACGTTGTGTCTATTTTACGTTGTTTTGCATTGAGCTGACTGGAAATATCCCCAATAATTTAAAAGAGAATAACTTATTTGAGATACAATCTCAAATACGTTATTCTCTTTTAAACGAATTAATTTTTGGTACGAATTATTCTCTTTTGGAACGAATTAATCTCTTTTCTAAAGGCATCAGTGTATAAATAAATAAAAATATTCTAAAATTAAAAAAAAGACACATCACACTGTTCCTACGTCACAGCATTTTTTGTGATGTTACAATTTTAGATATATATGCAGATAATTATTACATTGATGTTCAGTTTATACAATGTCCCACGAGCCCTTCAAGTTAGTAGGGTTTCAGAGTAAGAGACACCCTCAAGCAATGTGATAATATTTCTTAAACGCAAATGACTGGAATACAAGAAAAGTTAAAGACTTTCGAAAGAATCGGAAACCCAACCCTAAACAAAAAACAAAAGAAAAACTCTAATCTTCCCCAAAGTTCGGGACTTGGTGTACAACAGACGACAGGCAAGCCTATCTACTACTAAATATACACATATATATATATTCCACATATAATGAAATATGCCGCTCAAGAAACAAAAAAATTGTCCTGTATTACTTAAATTAATATTTATTTCAAAATTTATCTTGACCATTACCAATCAAGCAAGAAATTCTTCTTAAATCATTAATATTCCCCAGGAGAAATTTTAGGTTTCCCGGGTAACTCAACAGACTTGCTATGGCGGTTAGTTGCGCTTATTAGATGGATCAACTGCTATCATATACTGCTAAGTTATTTTTACTTGTCTTTTGGGTATTTTGCATTCAGTCTCACCCTTTGCTCTAGTGAAGTTCTTGTCATCCTGTGAATCGTAAATATCATGTATTTTTCTTTTTTCTTTATTACCGAAAATGTATTCATTTGCAGGATATATTATGCTAGAATGAATTTTTTAACTGTTGGGTCAGATTTATTCTAATATAACCATAATTAATCCTGCAAAATATGTTATGTGATAACGTACAATATAAGGGATTAGTTGATGGCTACATCAATATATGTGTGACATATTCTTTGTTAACCAATACAGAAATGATAATTTACACATCATCCTGTATACAGGATTTTAAGTGTCAATGTTTGTAAATCATATCGTGTTTATACAATCTATATATTGTACTGAAGGTAAATTATTCATATCTTATGATAGGTGTTAATGTGCATTGTTCAGTTGCTTAGGAAGATTTCAGTCGGTTTTCCCATTGACAGACGACAGATTTAAATCAATAACTTTTATCTGAAACCGACTGTAATTTCTAAAACATCGTAGTTGATGGGCAGTTATCGTCAATTGAAATACACAGGCAGACTCTTTCAATAGATTTTGCGCCATATGAATTCGATTGTTCTATTAAAAAAATCCTTCCAAAGGATTCTTGCTTCCTCACAAGAACATCAAAGGAAGAGATTTACAGATTTAACACAAATGTTATATATACAGCAATATTTTCTTGTTAGTAAATTTGCGAAATTACTTTTTCCTAGCCCAAATTACAATTCGTTTTTATGTGAAAATTTTGTCTCATTGGCGTGAATTACTGCAAGTGTACAACTTGAAAGTGGTTTGCCATAATTACTTGCACTCGGTAGATAAAAAGAATTCGAAATATATTTTTGGCTGATTGATTTGTTATCTAAGTATTATCAACTTTTTTGGTTAATATCAGAAAATATGTTTTTAGAATAAGAAAAGATTTTTATATTATAATTGTTTTATGAATACAAGTCTAAGTAATTAACCCATAGCTATGGAGTGAATAAGTAGAGTCATAACTTTTCCAAGGGTATTTGCGCGTAAGTGCATATAACAAACTCAATGAGAATTTAGACTCTGCTCTCCATTTAAAAATTTCGAGACATTTTTTCATTACACCACATGCACTCCCAAACTGACAAGACCAAATGTTTCCAACGGTCACTTGTCTAAGTACTGACCAGGATCAACGTTGCTTACTTTCGGTGATCGTTCCGTAACAGGCGTTTCGACGTGATCTCGCCATAAACAATAATATTTTCTAGGTATGAGTTAAATAAGAAAGTGTTTATTTGGATGCAATTATATACTAGAGAATATTTATCTTTTTTAATTGTTTCCGTAAATTTTATATGAAATATGGAAATGAAAACAAAAACATAGTATCTGAATGAAATCGGCTAGATTATATACCCAAAACACACAAAGAAATTCTAAAATTCAATTCCCACCGTTTCTCGTTCGTACGCATGTGTAAACACATTAACTTAATCGGAAGAACGTGTTAAAGAAAGAAACACGTCATATGAAAACATTATAATTATTTGTCCATATTTTCCTAAAAACTGTTTTTGATATATATATATATATATAGTCATCCGCAGACAGATCTGTTTCGTTGTATCACAGCTCATCAGTACGGTTAGACAGCCAATTGTTTTTTATCCAGGATTAAAACCCGACTGAATTGGCGTCAGTCGGCGATTCTACCTCTGAGCTATGAGCGCTCAGTAGAAAGAGGAAGACTTTTTAGCATGTATGTTATAATTATACACGCCCTGTAATAAGAGTGGTCTAATTCATTACTAAATGAGCTATGCGTACATGCCAGAGTAGCTACTGTTATACTCTAGAAAGTTTTTTAGATATTGTATAATTTCATGCGTAATACATATTTCGCAGAGAAACCTCCTGCTCGTCAGTCCCAAATGATACTATAGTTAATATTCAAAATCATTGAGAAAAGAATCACATACAGACAATCACGTGTCCATATAGAGAAAAATATTTCCTCGCTCAATAAAAAAAAAAGAACGATAGAAAAATAAAACTATAGAAAAATTATAAGCGGAAAAAAGAGAAAGAAAAATGGAAAAGGAAAGGAGAAGGAACAGTATAAGTAAAAAGGAAGTTAAAGTTAACGTTTTAAATCGATAATCTGCTTTCAAATGAACTGCAATGGCCGATCTAAAACGTTGACTTTAACTTCTTTTCCCCTATTACTGTTCTTTTGAATTCGTCTCTATCGGAATTTACATGACTTAAATACCAAATATTCTACGTTAGCTGACCCCCATAAAGCGAGCGATGGCGATGGAATACCCATCAATGTCCTAAAGAAATGTGCTCATGAACTCACCTCTGTTCTCTCTAAACTCTATAAATACTGCCTTTCTGCTTCCTGCTTTTCTGCCTGCTGGAAATCCTCAACCGTGGTTCCTATATATAAAAACATTAGAGAACCCTCTGACTCCGCTAATTATCGCCCTATCAGCCTCCTACCGATCTTTCGCAAAGTGTTCGAAGCAATCATCAACGCCGAGGTTGTACAACATCTCTCAGTCAACAGACTCTTCTCTGACAAACAGTATGGCTTCCGCTTCAACAGGTCTACTGCTGATATGCTCACGACCATCACTGAGTATATACGCCAGGCCCTCGACAAAAACGGCGAAGCCCGAATTGTAGCCCATGATATCTCCAGAGGCCAACAGCGTCTGGCATGCTGGCCTTCTATGGAAGCTGCAGGGCTATGGTAAAACTGGACAATTGTTTGACCTAATTCAGGCCTACATTTTAAACTGTACAACGAAGGTAGTTATAAACGGACAAGCCTCCCAAAACTATCACATATATGCGGTTGTCCCTCAAGGCATTATTCTAGGTCCTACGCCTTTTTCTTATCTATATTAACGATCCCCCTGATGTCATAAGATCCCAAGTAGGCAAATATGCTGATGACACTACGGTTTACTCTCGTCTCGATTAAAAATCTGCCGAGGCTTACAAAGAAAGCCTCGCTGCCGAGCATGAAAGAATCTCCAATTCGTGGTGGACTGGGGTAAGAAATGGTTCGTAAATTTTAATGCTTCCAAAACGAAGCTGCTATCAAATAACCACCACAGACAATCGTTTCTCCCGCCCATGAACATTGATCAGGCTTCTCTCCCTAAAATTAAAACACTGTGTCTCCTCGGATTAACTCGCACATCAGTGGAATAAATATATAGAATCCATAGCTAAATCCAGTGGTAAGAAGATC
Source organism: Ascarosepion bandense (assembly GCA_037127315.1). NCBI lineage: Eukaryota > Metazoa > Mollusca > Cephalopoda > Sepiida > Sepiidae > Ascarosepion > Ascarosepion bandense. The sequence continues at coordinate 2,125,719 of JBBBDQ010000665.1, read as the reverse complement.
GGTTCTCTGTGTAGGGCCAGGAAGTTTTACCCGTCCGAAACAATCTTGCAAATATACAAACCTACCATCTGCCTGTGCATTAAATATTGCCGCCGTATCTGGTCATGTGCTCCTGCTATCTACTTAGGTGTCCTCGACCAAATCCAACAGAGAATCGGTAATGTGATCGATCCCGACTTGGCAGCTAGGATACAGTCTCTTTCTCATCGACGTAGTGTCTCTTCTATAAATAATTTCACGGCTTCTGTTCCGATGAATTTAGCTCACTGGAATCCCCTATATATGAACTTTTTCGAGCCACAAGATTAGCCACTAGGTCCCACCCTTTTACTGTGAAACCAATAAATTGTAAACGCAAATTCTACTCCAGCATATTCTTTTCTCGCACTTCCCGCCTGTAGAATCCCCTTCCGCATACATGCTTTCCCGACAACTATAATCTCTAAGAATTTAAATGTAAAGTCAATAGTCATCTTCTGTCTCATTGATTTACATCCTCTCTCTCATGTTTTTTCTCTGTCCACCTCACTCTCATCAGTATTCTCTTCCTTCTTCTACTCTCTTTCTGACACCCACCTGCAACCTCTCACTCCTTCTCATTCCTCCTATGTAACCCCCTACACAACAGTGACAGTAAAATGCCTTGCTTTCGACGACACGATTATATATGTGCCACACAAAAAATGGACCTGTCAAAATTTGTCTGTATAACTTCACTCTGTTAATAATAATTTAAATGTTCTATGTTCACTGAACATTAAATGTTCATCCTTTGATAATGGCTTATGTAAGCCGAAAGCTCAGACCTGATAAAAAATCAACAATTATTGCGATTTCTTGTCGTCTTACCATGACAACACTATCAAGCTAATCAGATCATACGAACGGATCTTACACAAAATAAATAGACAGAACTTGTCTATATTATTCAATGAAACCTGTATATATATACATATATATATATATTTTATCATTAAGTTTTTTAATATAATTTTCCATGTGGTTTTATGATCATTTTGGTTTTTCAGCGTTCAAATTATCTTTTCGACAATCCTTTTCGAATTCTGATAGGGATCATAAGACACATGAAAATTATATAAAATAAAATAGATGATAATATATTTTCTGTCATTTTCAATGAAACCATCATATATATATATATATATATATATATATATATAGAGAGAGAGAGAGAGAGAGAGTTAAATAGCCTTTTTTGAGGAGTTGCTATGAGTGTTCATGCTTCTTAAAATCTACAATTAGTGACAACGTTTGTAGATTTTGAATTACTACTAAAGAGAGATTAGGTCTCTGGCACAAATCAAATCTGTATCAACTTTTCCAACCGTGTTTTGCTGAAACGAGGCTTTATACAATGCATCCATGTAGATCACGTTGATATATCAACATTTGATTTACCTATTTAGGTAATTCCTGAATCTCTTTGATATTTCTAGGAATCTGTATCTACTATCTTCAGATTAGAACCAGAAAATCTTGACTAGAGTAAATTTTTCAAATGATTTTAGCCACCATTTTTATAAGTATAAAAATATTACCACTGAGAATAACGTTTAAAGAAATAATAACGGTTAAAAATACAAACATAAATACACACACACACACACACACACACACACACACACACACACACACATATATATATATGTATATACATATATATATATATATATATATATATATATATATTTGCTTTACTAAAAAGCCTGAAATATTCGTTTTCATTTATCTTTATTTCGAATGTATTTTTTTTTTGGACTGCAAGGAATTTAGAGCATATTTTGATAATTTCATCCTATCGAATAATTCTATTTTCTAAGAATCTGCAGCCAAGTTCCTTTGGTATAGTTCCAATTTTTTACAGGCACAAATCGCTTTCCAACAATACGTATAAGAACATTCTAATACACGGATCCCGTGTTCAGTTACTTAATAGAATGTGCCCTAAATCACAAAGAGTGGATATTATCGATTTATTAAATATATACAAGACTGTATTTAGTTTCAAATGTAGAAATGTTGAAGCTGTAATAAACATAATGAATTCTTCGTGTTAGTTTCAAATAAAGTTGTGCAAAAATTGCTTATACTTGACTTGAATATTGCTTTTATCTTTTCGCTTCTGAGCCGATATATTTCTGAAAGAAAACTTAAAACAAGTAGGAGACAAATGCGTAAAAAATGTAAAGACCACCTTGGGATTGAAAGAAAGTAGGCGGTGGGGAAATGTATTTTCTTCATATATTTCGAGCGTATCCTTGGCTAGAGGATATTTTTGCAGTGCGGAAGGAAAAACTACCGGTTAAGAACAAATTTTTTGACCAAGCAAGAACAGTCGAATAAAAAGGTGAAGAGCTATTACAGAAAACAGAAAGAAAAAATGATTTAATGTAGATAATGACTCTGAATGAAAATAAGAAAAACTATGATAAATAAATGTTTTTTTTAAAAAGGAAAAGAATTAGAAAAACAAAGTTAGATAAATGATGAAGAATGAAAAATATATGAAGGACTAAAGAAATAAGGCCTAACGAAATGTACAAGAATGAAAGAGGACTAAAAATGTTAACAATGAAATGACGGATGAGAGAATAAAGATTAAATAATGGAATGAAATAAAGGGAAAGTAAAAACGATTGGTAAAATATTGTTAAATTAGTGAAAGAAGTATGAAGAAGGCGAGATGATGATGATAATAATAATAATAATAATAATAATAATAATAATAATAATATTCAATAATAAAAGAAGGCAGTAAATACAAACAAGATTTACAGTTAGTAGATTCTGTAGAAAAGCAAAACAGTAGCCAAGAACCAACTATTGCGGCAAAAAATATGAAAATGAAAGCCAAAGATAAAGCTCTTGAAAAGATGAAACAGCGCTGGCAAGACAAACCTCTGCATGGCCAATATCCAGTACGTGCCAATAAATCCAATGTTGATAAAGTTAATACTCATCGATGGTTACGTGCATCTGGATTAAAGTCTGAAACTGAAGGATTTATACTTGCATCACAAGACCAAAGTCTTTTCACGAGAAACTTTCAGGCAAATATTATGCATAATAATATGGATCCAAAATGCAGGTTTTGTGATAAACACCAAGAAACAATAGACCACCTAATCTCAGGCTGTTCTGTGCTTGCTCCAAACGAATATAAAAATCGCCACGATAGAGTTGGGCAATATTTACATTGGGCAATGTGCAAACATTATGGAAAAGCTGTAAACAAACACTGGTATGAACATCATCCAGCACCGGTTACAGAAATAGAAGATGTAACCATTCTATGGGATTACACCATCTACACAGACAGAAAAATTGAAGCAAACAGGCCAGACATTACTGTTAAAAACCAGAAGGAGAAAACTTGTCTATTAATTGATATGGCTTGTCCAGCGGATTATAACATAGCAATCAAGGAATTTGAAAAACTGTCAAAATATAAAGACCTGGAAATTGAAATAGAAAAAATGTGGAAATTGAAAACAAGAGTTGTGCCAGTGATAGTAGGTGCACTTGGAATGATAAAAAATGGAACAAAACAACACATTGAAAGAATCCCTGGAAACCCCAGCTTAAGAGATATACAAAAAATTGTCTTATTAAGTACATCCCACACACTAAGGAAAACGTTATCTATGTAATGCTGGGGATGATAGGGAAGATAGAAAAACATGAAATGGAGTCATAACAACACGCCACTACCTGCCTTAGGTCTTCCCCGCAGACTTGGTTGGTAGTGAGACCAAAGCAGAAATCGAAATATGATGAAAAATGACATAATAATAATAAGATGGAAGAGGTCTTATTCAGCTAGAATTGTCATACAAGGCAACAGCTATTGGCTTACTAACACATATAGAAATAACAAATGACTGGATGATACAATTAGTCAAGCAACATGAAAACAGAAAGAAAAAATATTCAATATAAAAGGAGGCAGTCAGTACAAACAAGATTTACAGTTAGTAGATTCTGTAGAAAAGCAAAACAGAAGGTATGAACCAACTATTGCGGCAAAAAATATGAAAATGAAAGCCAAAGATAAAGCTCTTGAACAGATGAAACAACGCTGGCAAGACAAACCTCTGCATGGCCAATATCCAGAACGTGCCAATAAATCTAATGTTGATAAAGTTAATACTCATCGATGGTTACGTGCATCTGGATTAAAGTTTGAGACTGAAGGCTTTATTCTTGTAGCGCAAGACCAAAGTCTTTTCACTAGAAACTTTCAGGCAAATATTATACATAATAATATGGATCCAAAATTTTGTGGTAAACACCAAGAAACAATAGACCATCTAATCTCAGGCTGTTCTTTACTTGACCCAAATAAATATAAAATCGCCACGATAGATTGGGGAAATATTTACATTGGAAAATGTGCAAACACTATGGAAGATATGTAAATAAACACTGGTATGAACATCACCCAGCACGGGTTACAGAAATAAAAGTTGTCTCCATTCTATGGGATTACACTATCTACACAGACAGAAAAAACTGAAGCAAATAGACCGGACATTATTGTTAAAAACCAGAAAGAAAAAAACTTGTCTGTTAATTGATATGGTTGTCCAGCGGATTATAACAGAGCAACCAAGGAATTTGAAAAACTCAAAATATATAAACCTGGAAATTGAACTAGAAAAAATATGGAAATAGAAAACAAGAGTTGTAACAGTGATAGTAGGTGCACTTGCAATGATAAAAAAGGAACAAAACTACACATTGAAAAAAATCCCTGGAAACCCCAGCTTAAGAGATATACAAAAATTGTCTTACTAATTCAGCCCACATACTAATGAGAAATTTGTCTATCTAACGCTAGGTATGATAGGGGAGATAGAAAAAACATGAAATTGGGCCATATCAACACACCACGACCTTCCTTAGGCCTTTCCACAGGCTTGGTTGGTAGTGCGACCATAAGAGAAATCGAAATATAATGAAAAATGACATAATAATAAATCTGCCATAGGAACAAACTCCTGCACAAAAAATGAATCCGCACAACCAGGATAATCCTAATGATGGCCCTGAAAATTCTCCTGCTAGATCTCTAACCGTATATTTCAAGAAAGAAAAAATAAAATGTTCTCGTGAAGAGTACAAAGTCGTTATGACTGCATTTTATGAAGCGTTACTCAAACCTCAAAAAGCATCACTCACCAAACATATGACATTTTGCGAGAAAAGGTTGGACAAACAATTAGAAAGTACATTGACGAAAAAGATTAGCCAATGTACGAATATACAACATGCGAAATAACCGATTGACAGAGGCTGAAATTAATGACATAAAACGAATTGCAACTGGAATAGACGAATCAACAAAATATGAATGGGAACGGGAATCAGAAATAAAAAGTAGTAACATCATACAAACCACAGGCCACAATGTAGAAGCCATGATACACACAAATCACTGTGAAAATAATACTGTAAGATTAGAAGTACTGGAAATGTGTGCTCTGAGTTAGTTACAAGACGGCAATTAAACGAATTCAAAACAGAATTATTTTACGGAAAACAAGAAGAGTATACAAGAAGCCAAGGAAGAAATAAAGAATCATATAAGTCAGATAAAATATATTGCAATGGAGAAACCAGAACAACTCCCAAAATTACAACCAACAAAGCATAAGAAGACACTCATATAAATCAATAAATGAAAAGCAATAAATGAAAAGCAATGAAGTAATATATGCATCAGCAATAGCAGCAACAAAATATTGAACATCAAATTTAAAACAAGGCAGTCGAACAGACATGACGATCCACATTGGAAAGAAAAATAGGAAAAGAAATCGAACAACTTAGAAGGGAATTAACAGTACTCGATGAACTGACAAGAGGAATAATTGTAAGAACTAGAAAAGGCAGAAGAGTCGAAACAAAATGCAACATTAGAAATAAAAATGAAGTCCTATCAACTCAGAAAAAAATAATGCGAACAATACAACTGAAGGCTCGAAGAGTAAGACACGATGAGAAAAGATCAAGATTCTACAGACAAAACAAGATTTTCCAAAACGATGCAAAGAAATTTTACACGGAAATAGGTAAAAAAAAACAAAATTGAAGTGACAGTTTCCCCCAAATGGAAGAAGTTATACAATTCTGGGAGACAATATGGGCTTGCAGTAAAGAACATAAAAAAGAAGTAGATTGGATTGTGCAAGAGATAGAACGAATAAAAAATAAACCAAAACAGACATGGGCTGGAATGACAGAAGAGGATCTTAAATGTGCACTGAAAATTGCACGCAAGTGGAAATTTCCAAGTATAAATGAAATTCCTAACTTTTGCTATATTATTTAAATACAGCACATAAAGAACCAGCCAAACAACTTCAATAAATGATTAACGATCCCACTAAAATTCCTGCATGAATGACCAAAGAAATTACATTTCTTCTACCCAAGAATAGTGACAAAAATAACCCAAAAAACTACAGACCAATCACATGCCATCCGACAACATACAAACTATTAACATCTATTTTAACGAAACAAATATATTTCTTCTTGGAAAGCTATGACATGCTACTGCTTGAAAAAAATGCAAACGTGGTTGTTACGGATGTACAGACCAATTACCTACTAACAGGATGATCTTGAAAAACTGCTACAATGCAAAGAATAATCTTAGTACTGCCTGGATAGATTATCGTAAGGTATTCGATAGTGTACCACATTCCTGGATCTTAAATATTTTAAATATATACAAGGTATCACCCGTCATCATCAATATATCCATACGAAAAACAACCCTTTACTTCAGTTGTATAAATAGAACGTATAAGTCTAGTGAAATAAACATCAAAAGAGTTATTTTGCATATAATTAATAGCATAAACCTAAGAACTTAACAAGACAGAATGTGCTTATAAAATAACTCAAAAGAAAATAAGCCATCTATTTTACATGGATGATTTAAAGTTGTATGCTAACAATGATAAGGAGCTGGAAGGTCTTCTGCAAACTGTAAAATGCTTCAGTGAAGACATTAGAATGAAATTCAATTTGAATACATGTGCTAAAGCTACAGTTTTATGAGGATTGCTACAACAAACATTCTCAATTCGCTTAGACCTGCTGTAACAATCAATGATTTAGAACCAGAATAAGCTTAAAAATACCTAGGTGTAAATGAGAGTGAAAGAATTCACTATAAAAAAATGAAATAAATATTGCGTAAAGAGTACTATAGAAGGCTACGACTTATATTAAAAGCTGAATTGAATTCTCTGAACAGAATAATCGCCATTAATAGCCTTGCTATCCCAGTGGTCCAATATAGTTTCAACATCTTGAACTGGACTTTAAACGACATCAGACGAATGAATTCTAAAACAAGAAAGCTTTTTTCTAAGCATAAGATGCATCATCCAATGGCTGATGTAGACCGTCTATACACACCCCGTAAAGAAAGTGGAAGAGCTTTTATTCAGCTAGAATTGTCATACGAGACAACAACTATTGTCTTACTAACATACATAGAAACAACAAAGAACTGGATGATACAATTATTAAGGCAACATGAAGAAAAAAGTAAAAATATTCAATAATAAAAGAAGGCAGTCAATACAAACAAAAGTTACAGTTAGTAGATTCTGTAGAAGAGCAAAACAGAAGTTAAGAAAAAATATTGCGGCAAAAAATATGAAAATGAAAGCCAAAGATAAAGCTCTTGAACAGATGAAACAACGCTGGCAAGACAAACCTCTGCATGGCCAATATCCAGAACGTGCCAATAAATCCAATGTTGATAAAGTTAATACTCATCGATGGTTATGTGCATCTGCATTAAAGTTTGAGACTGAGGCTTTATACTTGCACCGCAAGATCAAAGTCTTTTCACTAGAAACATTCAGGCAAATATTATACATAATAATATGGATCCAAAATGCAGGTTTTTTGATAAATACCAAGAAACAATAGACCATCTAATCTCAGGCAGTTCTGTACTTGCCTCAAATGAATATAAAAATCGTTACGATAGAGTAGGGAAATATATACATTGGACAATGGGAAAACACCATGGAACATATGTAAACAAATACTGGTATGAACATCACCCAGCATCGGTTACAGAAATAGAAGCTGTCACCATTCTATGGAATTACGCCATCTACACAGACAGAAAAATTGAAGCAAATAGACCGGACATTATTGTTAAAAACCAGAAAGAAAAAAACTTGTCTATTAATTGATCTGGATTGTCCAGCAGATTGTAACATAGCAACCAAGGAATTCGAAAAACGGTTAAAATATAAAGACTTGGAAAGGAACAAAACAACACAAAACAACACATTGAAAGAATCTCTGTAAACCCCATCTTAAGAGATATATAAAAAATTGTCTTGTTTATAACTAACCCACACACTAAGTAGAACTTTGTCTATGTAACGCTAGGGATGTTATGGGGAATAGAGAAAACATGAAATATAGCCATAACAAAACAACACGACCTGCTTAAATCTTCCGGCAGGTAGTGCGGCCATTGCAGAAATTCGATGACAAATGGCAAAATAAAACGAGTACAGCAAGAACATTGGAATCAGTAATAAGGTGTCTATGAAAACAAAAAATTATAAAACCAAAATAAATAAAAGAAAAGAGTAAATAATAAAATACGACGTTAAATGAAGAAAACAACCAAAAAGAAGACAAATGAATATGATTAAAAAAGCGGGGTATGAAAAAATGAAAACTATGTAAGAAAGAAAAAGAAGAAGATGATTTAGGAAAAGAAAAGGTAAATTCAACAATATTCAGATAAAAGCAAAAGAAGAATAAGATGATGTAGAAAATGAAAAAGATAAATTCAACAATATTCAGATAAAAGGAAAAGAAGAATAAGTTGATGTAGAAAATGAAGAAGGTTAATTCAACAATATTCAGATAAAAGAAAAAGAAGATGGTGTAGAAAATGAAAAAGGTAAATTAAACAATATTCAGATAAAAGAAGAATAAGATGATGTAGAAAATGAAGAAGGTTAATTCAACAATATTCAGATAAAAGAAGAATAAGATGATGTAGAAAATGAAGAAGGTTAATTCAACAATATTCAGATAAAAGAAAAAGAAGATGGTGTAGAAAATGAAAAAGGTAAATTAAACAATATTCAAATAAAAGAAAAATAAGAATATGATGTTGTAGAAAATGAAAAAGATAAATTAACCAATATCCAGATAAAAGAAAAAGAAGAATACGATGGTCTAGAAAATGAAAAATGTAAATTCAACAATATTTTGATAAAAGTAAAAGAAAAATAAGATGATGTAGAAAATTAAAAAGGTAAATTCAACAATATTCAGATAAAAGCAAAAGAAGAATAAGATGTTGTAGAAAATAAAGAAGGTAAATTCAACAATTTTCAGATAAAATGAAAAAGAATCAGATGATGTAAAATGAAAAAGGTAAATTCAACAATATTCAGATAAAAGAAAACGAAGAATCAGATGATGTAGAAAATGAAGAAGGTAAATTCAACAATATTCAGATAAAAGGAAAAGAAGAATCAGATGATGTAGAAAATGAAGAAGGTAAATTCAACAATATTCAGATAAAAGAAAAAGAAGATGGTGTAGAAAATGAAAATGTAAATTCAACAGAATTCAAATACAAGAACAAGAATAAGATAAATGTAGAAAATGAAAAACGTAAATTATACACTATTCAGATAAAAGAAAAAGAAGAATAAGATGATGTAGAAAACGAAAAAGGTAAATTCAACAATATTCAGATAAAAGGAAAAGAAGAATAAGATGATGTAGAAAATGAAAAAGGTAAATTCAACAATATTCAGATAAAAAGATAAACAACAAAAAGAAAAAAGGGAGAAAAAAGCTAAAGAAGAAGAAGAAGCAGAAAAATGACGAAAAATGAGAGAAAGAAACAGATGAAGAAGATGTAGAAAATGAGAAAAAAATCCACGATATCAAGTTGAAAAAGTAAAGCTGAAGAATTAAATTTACAGATGAGTGGGAGAAAACGAAACAGAAGAAGACGCTGAAATAAATACTAAAAGTAAAAGGGCTAAAAGTTAAAAAATAAAAAATAAATAATTTAAGGTGTAGCGGGAGAAAAATAGACAAAAGTACTTTTAAAAGAAGAAGGTAAATGCAAATGAAGTAATAAAATCACTGGGTTAAGCTAATAAACAGGAAGCAAACAGTGCCAAAAAAGAAAAAAAGAAAAGAAGATATAATCATGGTATGAAAATAACAATGAAACATCAACACAGCAGTTTCGGAAATGAAATTATGTTGATTTCGAGGAAGAAATGAAAGCCGAAAGTCAGGAAAAAACATGAAAAACTACAAAACAAGAATGATTGAGACTGCAAAGTATTAAAAAATAGGTTTCTCTATATTACTGAGATGAAGTATATTTACAATAATTACATCATTCGGACTATTATTCTTAAGACTCATGGCCCAGTTGTGAGTTGACCCAAAAGAGATGTGAGTTCAATACCAGCCTACAGCAGTGGAGAACAAGTAACTTACATGGATAGATGGAGATAACTCATGACTACCAGAAAAGGCTCTACGGAAGGAATGGAGATCATATATACCAGTGACTGTAATACAGCGTTCGGTTCAAAATTCCTAGCACCTGAAGACAGGCCGGAGCGTACAACAACCGAAACATCGTACAAATGGTAACAAAGAATAATGTAAATACTGTAGAAAATAGGGCGGAAAAAATTTTAAATGATTATGAAAATCTCGTGATTTTACACAATGACTCTCATGTGTAGTCATTTTGATAGATTGAATGTAACAACATACATATTTTGTGTTAGTGAATATAGTTTGATTTTGAGTTTTGTTTAACGGCATATCAACCTCTGTGGGTTAATCAATGCCAAAAAGGTGGGGTCTTAAGATATTTTTAATGTTTGGTTATAGTTAAAATGTTGGCTTAGTCAGATTTTAATGAATGCTTTCTTTTTCCTTTTTTTAGTTTAGAAAACTAAAAATGTTTTCTAGTTTTGTATTCAACGATGTTTTGCTGAGAGTTATTTCTTTCCATCAGTGGATTAGATAGACAAAACTAAACTATCGCCCGGTTCACACTCCACCCACATCTATTGAACAGGTGAAGAGGCTCATCTCTTGTTTCCTGTTTAGGATGCGGTTTCCGGTTTTCTCTTTTCCAATCTTTTCACTCTTTTCTTTTTTTTCTTTTTTTTCCAATTGGAGTAGCTGGACTAAACTATCGCCCGGTTCACACTCCACCCACGTCTATTGAACAGGTGAAGTGTCTCACCCCTTGTTCTCTGTTTAGGATGTGGTTTCCGGTTTTGTCTTTTCCAATCTTTTCACTTTTTTCTCTTTTTATTTTTTTTCAATTGGAGTAGATAGACTAAACTATCGCCCGATTCACACTCCACCCTCCACCCACGTCTATTGAACAGGTGAAGAGGCTCATCACTTGTTCCCTGTTTTGGATGTGGTTTCCGGCTTTATCTTTTCCATTCTTTTTACCCTTTCGTACCCCCCTGCGCATCAGTGGCGTTATCGCCTTGCTTGGGGTGATATGATTAAAAAAAATCTGTTTTAGTAATAATTTGTTCTTCAAAAATGTATTGTTGGTAAGAGTTTTGCGTCAAAAATGTTTATTTGTTATAAAAGTTTTTTTTCGTGTATATTTTTCTGTAAAAGTGTATTTTTATGCCTTCATAAAATATTAACCGCAGTTTGGGGTGTTAACTATTTGCCCGTAGCTGGGACCTTAACAAGTGTATTATGGACAGTATATTATGGACTCTCCCATCGATTTCGATGTATGAGGGTCTAATCTTAGTAAGAAATCCACACAGAGATTTGTTTATAGTGGTGAAGGCATTGTGTAGTACCATCCACACTTTTTGGAACTGCTGATAACAAACAATCGGTGCAGAAATCTGCCACAGATCGCATGAACAGCAGACCTCAATTATTTAACCCATAATTGGAGGGAACGGACGGATTAATACCTTTCCCAAGGGTACTAGTGCGCAAGTGAATGCAGTGTGCTTGACTGAAATTGGAACTCGGCTCACCGATTTCCCCCTCCAAGCCGACATCCACCGCACGACAACGCATCCGTGAACACTAACAGCACCTGGTATTCCTAATTGGTCACCCACCTAAGTGCTGACCAGCTTCAACGTTGCTTAACTTTGGTCATCGAGCGGGAACCGGGATATATATATATATATATATATATATATATATATATATATATATATATATCCTTCTGTGACACAACCTGCAACCTGTTCAAATTCCTCTTTGATCTCATTTTATGTAACCTTCCTTTCTCCTCTTATGTTGCCACCCGGGCACCAGTTGCAATGCTACCTTGATTTTGGACAGATTTGTAATTGTGTCTACATGCAAACATTCGTGCTGTTTATACTTGTGTTTATCGGTAAACCCTTGTGGGGTTTATCCTTGAGTTTTTAGGTAAACATTGGTAGTGTTTAGGAATGTGGTACCTCTGAAGGAAGTAGTGGTACCTCTGAAGTCTCACCAGTCTGAAATGCATATGTTTTGTAGGCGCTTTCGGAAATTAGTAGATATTTTTCTCTAATTAACAGTAAAGATTCTATAGATAAAGATTTACCCCTGCCGTAATTTGAGACGATTTCAATATATATATATATATATATATATATATATATATATATATATATATATTATAAAGTATGCTTTAGAACATGTTCAAATTACAGTCTATTACAAAGTGTAAATTTTGTTTCGACATTGAGAGGGTAATGTCTCATCAGGTAGTAAACGCTATTTTTGAAGAAAGATGGAAAGTCAGCTTCCTTATATTGCTAAACTTTTGCGTGCGAGGTAAGGGGGTAGAGAAAATGAGAATGGGGAATCATAAAAGGGACATTGGGGAAATAAAAATAAAAGGAGGAAAACGGGAGATAAAGAGAAAGAACTAAGAGACTAAAAGAGACATGATGAAAGGGTCAAAGAAAAGCCTCAGGCTTAAAGTAGGAAGTAAAATATAGTCATATACAACTTTTTCATGACCGGCGTCTGAGCTTAACAAAAGGGAAGTAAGAAAATGCGCAGAGAGGAAAGGAATATTAGAGAAGATGGGTGATATATATATATATATATATATATATATATATATTATTTAGTTAATATTTATAACATAAGTATTTTGTAACCTCATTACAAAAATGCTATTTTGTTTCAACACTTGTAATTTGTCAAGAGCTGGTGCTGATTGCGAGATGAAGAGTTTTAAAATGTTAAAAACTAATCCAAAAGCCTCCTATCGAGGAAACATTGTTACTTAATCTATGATACCCAGTCAATTTCCAAATAATATATTTTGATTGGTCATTACAGACTACGTAACATTGCCTTCCCTACTGAGGGGTTTGGTGTTTTTTGAATTATTTAAAACCCTTCATCTCGCAGTCAGCCTCATCACTCGACAAGACGCAAAAAGTAGAAATAGCTACTTTGTATTAATGTTCTAACATACTTATGTTATAAATTTCAAATAAATATTATTTGCTTTCGTCTTTATTGAGAATACTGTTTATTTTGGGTATCAGAATTTTATCCTTTCCACACCAAACCCTATATATATATATATATATATATATATATATATATATATATATATATATACTATATATATATATATATATATATATATATATATATATATATATATATATATATGCACACTACGCCTATATATATATATATATATATATATATATATATATGCACACTACTATATATATATATATATATATATATATATGCACACTACGCCTATATATATATATATATATATATATATATATATATTATTAACACTTTATATTAAAAACTAGATTTTCGTCTTTAGCAACCAGCTAATGCATAGTGAATATACTGTGAACGTTTTATCTGAGTTATATGAAATGCAAAAATTTTTACCGCCATATTCTTTCTTTGGTATTACGTCTCAACATATCTTCTCTTCTTTACACTAATATTTAAGCTTAATAACATTGCAAAACTCTCTGTGTCTGTATTCTTGATACTGCGTTGACCTATCAAATAAAATATATATTTAAGATAAAGTTTTTTTAATTTTGTCGATAGTTTTTCTTTCGAAAAGAAATTGCAAATTATCAGCATCCCGGTTGTTAATCAATTGCAGAGTATCGAAAAAAGAATTAAATTGGTTAAAGCAGTAAAGCAAAATATGACCACGGGAGATAGTGTCGTGTAAAATAAGACGAACGTAAAGATTAAATTATGATTATGTATTTTCTTAAAATTGATTTAAAATAATGTTATCTAACGGTAAGAATTGTTAAGTAAAATTCTTTCTCTCGTTCTGAGAGAAGAAAGATTTACGATGCAACCATGATAAACAGTGCCCTGCTTTCGTTTAATACTTTTACAAATATTGTTAGAGTTTGTGAATAAAATATTAATTCGGTGTAACCATCAAAATAATTTTCAGGTTCGAAAAAAGGGCTTTGTGCGTATTTTACATTTCTTTATATGTGTATAAAGAATCAATATAATTTCTTTCTTTCTTTTTTTCTCTTTTTTTCTTTCCCAGTCTGTTCCCATCTATCTATCTATCTATCTAGATTATTCATAAATGAATTGTGTTCTCTCGGTGACTGGCGTGTGTATCAGTCAGTTAAGTGCCATACGTGATACACGCTTGGGCGATCACGTCTCGAAAGAGACATGACTGACTGGGCAGAAGATTATCCTGCAGTAGGTTGTCATTGATTTCTGCGGTAGACTGGTTGCCGACCAAGGCTATAGAACCCAATCTGTCCTGTTGTTTAATCCATAACTGGAAGGAATAGGCGGATTAATACCTTTCCCAAGTCGTGTGTATAGACTGCTTATATACAACACGTTAAAATTTCCCTTCTCTGTTTCCATGCGTCGATGGCTTAGGGGAGTAGGTACTCCAACTGACACCAAATCGGTCGAGTTTCGATCGCGGCCAGAAGTAAGTGAATGCGTCTAGCCACACTGATGAGCTGTGTTACATCGAAACAGGCTTGTATGTGGACGATAATATTGAAGGCAATACTAAGGGGCCACCTCCTGTTTCATGTGAGGCACAATCATCAGTCCACATGTTTTTGTGTGTGGATATATATATATATATATATATATATATATGCAATAAAACACTTTATATATATATATATATATATATATATATATATATATATATATTAATTGTAATGATGCTTAATGAAAAGATTTCTGTCCCTTATTAGTTTAATAGTAGAAAGACATTTGAGGCAAGCAGAATTTTGTCACACAAGTGCTCGATATTGAGTCAAAAATAGATAGATAGATAGAGAGAGAGGGAGAGAGAGAGAGAGAAATAGAAATCGTTACTCTAAGTTTGTCACTTAAATTAGCCGTGTTATTTCAGTCATTCTGAAGCTTTATAAAGGCATTATTTTGATGTTCTCACTCTTCAGGATTCTTGAATTTCCTGCTCTCTCTCTCTCTCTCTCTCCCACACACACACACATGTGAGTGTGCGTGTATTGCTTGTGTGTGTGTATTTCTTTTTTAAAACGCGCGCTAACGTGCTTCTTTATAGTTATTTTACACTTTTTAAATGTATCCGAAGTAGCTATAGATTTGATTTTTACAAAATAAGCGTTTAAATATAAGTAGGGTTGATAGGGAATCAATAGACATGCAATATGGCTTTAGTATACAAATGAAAGCGTTTGTGCACACACACACACACACACATATATATATATATATATATATGGCGGGGTCTTTCGTGTGCAACTTATAAAAGACATTAAAATCACAAGAGTTTACAGCGAATGACAGGTCGACTTTTCAATTTTGATTTATCTTACGTGCGTTTTGCTTCGCGTTGAATATGGAATAGTTGCGGTATTGGATGATTTCTTAATAAGTATTACCCCATGCAAGCCTCCAGATATCTCAAAGTAGTTTAACAGGATTTGGTTGACCGGACTTCTGCACAAGATCTAGAGCTACACTGTAACAGAACCGTTACTTGATTTAATCTGATTGTTCCTGTCAAGTCATAAAATGTTGGGCGTTTATAATGGAGACGCTTCCAGATCATTTCGTACCAAACCGGGTGGCGCCCAAGGCTTTATCCTATGTCCTACGCTGATCCGGAATCATCGATGGTCTTCCATTTACTCCCCTCTCAGTAGAAAATCCGTCAGAACTGACAAAGTGAAACTGGCTATTGCTATTGAAAATGAACTTCCATCACTGCGAGAGGAGATACATGTTATATGCCTTTAAAACAAATTTGCTTATTTTAAACACCATGCTATTAACATGATTGATTCTAGTCTCCTTGCACTCATTTTTTTTCAACCGACTTAAAGTGGAACGACTACATCGAATCAATAGCTGCAAAGAAAAGTTGGTTCACTGTATCTTACCAGACATTTTTCGGGTCTCTCATGACCATTTATAAATCTACCATACGGACTGTGCATTGTATAATCTTGCCATATAAAGAATGATCAGAAATGTAATCGACACTAATCTCCATTTCAGTCACTCTCACCCACGAATATCTTCATTAAAACAGCACTAACGATCGTTTTTCCTTGGTTTTTCACCATATGAATTTAAACGTGCTACTAGGTAGGCATCTGGGTTCCGCCGTTTGACATTTAAAATAGTTTGTTATGGTGCCCTCCTACAAGGAATGGACTCTTCCTTTTGTTATATATGATTACCTACGTGACTTCCAGGAAATAGTTAGGAACGCATTTGAGTACAGCTAGTACGCTGTTAAAGCCAGCTACTCGTCAGGCAATAAGCAGCATAATAATACCGTTCGGACTTATTTCCATTTACTTAATTGCTAAAGCCTACTGTGGATATAAAGTTATTGTTATACCAATATGTTTTGAACCTACCTTTTGTGTTCCGTGTCTTACTTCCGGCCAAACCGGTCACTACAACTTTGCAGCGAAGTTTCACCACAACAACTCCACAACAAATTGACAACGAAGATTTGCATTAAGATTTGCCACAACAAATGAACGACAAACAGTTAAATATAACCGCCATTTCTATCCTATCAGTTCCTTTTTTCGTACTTCCTGCCTGTGAAAAGTTCCTTTCGTTTATTTGCTTCCCTGATTACCACAATCACTAAATAATTTAAATGCAATGTCAGTTGTCACCCTTTAACTTTTTTGTTCCCATTCAGCTTTTATCCTTTTCTCAATGCCCGCTGAACCCAGTCTTAACTCTTACTTTCACTTTCTATCATCCTGTTTGTAGAGAAGCATTGCCGCCTTGTTTTCAGTGAATCGATTAAAAACAAGTAAAGTCACTAAGACGCAAGGTGTTACAGGTTGTGTACGAACTGGGGACAGAAAAATTAATAATGAGCAGAAAAAGAAAAGAGTAATCAGGTGGATATTTTGCAGATAAAGGTTTACTGGAAAGCATGGGTCGGAAGAGAATTTCACAAACGATAAGAGTATGAGAAAAGAAACTTAGCACGTATTAATACCTTTCCCAAGGGTAATTGCGCGTAAGAGAATGCAAGGAGTACAAATGGCAATCGAAACCGGTTCTCCGATTTTTCATTCCAGAACGCGCATCTAGTCTAGTACTACGCTTAAATACAAAACATCTAGGTACAATAGCGAAGTGCTTATCCGAACAATTAGTAAATAATTATAAAAAAGACACAAAGAGGTAACCTTACGGCGGTGGAAAAGTGACTAAAACCGAGCAGCTAGATCAGGATCAATAATATTGCTGATTCTTTTTTGGATGTTTTGAACGAGTGCAAGGTAAATTATAAAATTAATGACAATGTATTTCTTCTCTTCGTGTAAATGCTAAGAGCTACAAATTCTCAGTGCTCGTAAATAGATTATTTCTTGATTCATGATCTATGCCCAAGTAACGGTTATTCGAATTAGTTTCTTTTTCTTTATTTTAATCTAAACAATTTTACTAACCAGTCAATAATATCAAACGATACACAAACGTTGCCTCGGAAGAATAGTGCTGAAAATATAAAAAGGCTACTTGTAAAAATATTTTACGTGTTAATTCAAAAAACATTGGAATGAACTTATCTGATAATCCAATACACGGTGACCAATAAATGAATCACCTGAAAAGTTGTGCAAAAATTGGTTTGGATATTATCAATCTGATCTTAAAATTTAATTTCACAATCGAAAATAAAATCGTTGTTCCATTAAAATCTTACTGTTTTCGAATACATGATTTAATGATTATAAGTGAATAAATGCAACATTTTATTTGGTGCAAAATCTATTTTACCTTACAGAAGCATTTGGCACATTGACGTCATCCTAAAAGTTAAGAGATTCTTAAAGCAAAAACTATATTTGAACGAAAATAAGCACAGCTGACAATAAAATATGCTGATAATTATAAGAAATCTCTAAAAAAAACTCAGAGTGTGAACTTAAAAAAATATGACATGGGCTTTTATAGTAATTAATATTGATAGAACGTGCGTAAGGTATATAAAGACAGCATTTTTTAAACGTTTAACCTCAAGCAAGACAGTATCACCAATGGTGCGCAGGAGGCTACATAAAATGAGTGTGAAAGTTTATATAGGAGGAGGTTGAAGAGAAAGAGAAACCAGTTACAGGGGGCGTCAGAGAAAGGGCAAGATAAGGATAGGAATACTGGTGGGAAGAGTGTGATGAAAGTAGAGTCAGAAAAGAGGACCAGACACAAGGGGTGCTGAGAAAAGGACAGAAGAAAAACAAGAGAATGACTGGAGTTAATGGAATAAGAGATGCCAATGGACATTGCATTTAAATTCTTTGAGATTGTAGTAATCTGGGAAGCAAGTGTACGGAAGGGAGTTCCCCAGACTGGAAGTGCGAGAAAAGAAGCTACTGGAATAGAAGCGTTGGCTGTGTTTGGTTGTTTTAACTGTAAAAAGGTAATACCATCTGTGCACAAGCTTCCGTATTCCCTCAGCGTAAATATCTTTGGACTGATGTCTCAGCCAATCGTTCACAGCACGTTTGGCTTCATCTTCACTTTCAACTTTCTTTAAACAATTTAACCCACTTGTAGACATTTTTTGGCTGAAATATGTGGCACTATACACAGTCTACATTCTCCTATGAATTTCAACTGGTTTGCACTCCTCAGCAAACCAAAACCTTAATAACTGACCTCTGTTCAATCCTGTAACATGATTCTTGGTCGGCCATCTTTGTTCATCTCCAAAACTCTCAAAGTATTTTTTCAATCTGCAAAAAATTAAATCCCTTTGAAAAGGAAGTAAGGGAAAAAAATAAAAAAAGTAAGCTTCTATCTGTATTAGAAACTCTTATACCGAAAAATTCACCTTATTTATTAAATGACCCTCGTAATTGAGATTTTTCTCTGGACCTTTCTTTTTAGTTTTCTGAGATTTTATAAGAAATTACAAATTGCTACAAGTAAATTTATCCTTTTTTGTTTCAGATGAATATTATATATTGAAGTAGGTTGACCTTTTCATTATGGTCAGTCATAAATTTATACAAGCATAACATGACAAAAGTGCAAAGGCTTCGCATATTTTGCAAAAGGAATAATGCAATGCACGGGGAATAAAGTAATTAACTTGATAAATAATCAAATTACCACTAACATCTTCCGACGTTTTACGACTTGAAGTCAACTGCAAATCAGTATCATTTTTCACCTTCAGTCTGGCTACACGTTTCTGTGTATAATCATCTGCTTAGGTCTGTTTGAGGTTTTTCACCCGCAGAGCCAATCTATGGTTTATATCGCAATCTTAGCCCCATAACTTAGGCCTTGTGCTACGTCTAAACGGCGCTTAGTAAATCAACTGTCTATTGTATCTTAGCTGCAGTTCATGTATATGTTCCCCATAATAAACTCGGTTTTGAATTGAGCATCGCTCTTCTCTTCTACTGCTTTTCGAAAATACAGTCTACTCTGCTATTTAGCCCATAGCTGAGGTCTAGCCCCCTCTTTCCAGGACGGCAATCAGTTAGACATGTTAACTGACAGTATAGAAATGACGATTTCTCTCCATACTTCTGATGGCATATTTATCTTCAGCAACTTTGATTCATATCATGATTCGTAGTTTAAATATTCGAAAATTTTTGATTTTGTCAGTATCCAGGCATTAAATGTTTCCATTGTGGAATCCTTTACTCAAATCGTGGACTTCTCTACTTGTTTTTCCATAAAAACCGAGCAACAGGCTTATCCACTTGGTGCCTTTCTTGCCGCCTCTCCTCGCTTTTGTTAAGCTTCGTAATACTGGCCTCATGGTAACTGGACACACTCAGTGGTAGGTATTGATATTTCGTTTCAGATATCTATTAACCAGGAATCCACTTTCCATAAAACCTCTTCCACTTACCAGGATGCTGATTGAGACTAATGCCGTTATTTTCTTGGTGACAGCCCAAGGACTGACATCTTGAACCTCACAATTGAAAATTGCGCCACTGAAGTTTCTTCTTGGGTTAAAGTCGTCATGCACGGTTTCATCCCTTCTCGAAAATATCAGATGTAACGCTTATCTTATCCGTGGTTTGCACCATCATGCTTTGTTTTTATACAACATAGAGCCGTTTGTTTTCTTCTGTACCAGCGTGACAGATCGCGCCACAACAAGCACATAGTTGTTGTTCCTCGCAATAAATATAAACGAGTCCTCATAGGTGCAAATTCCCTACTTGTCGTGAGGATGAGGCAACGCATAGCCTCTAGCAACTTTGACTCTATTGATTATTGGCGGTTCTGTAATAAAGTTTTAAAAAGTATAAGGTCTTTATTCCTACCGTTTTTAATCAATTTGAGGTGTTATCATCCTATGCTGATACGGTTGAATGCTTTACAGGAAAATTCTCTTGAAACATTACACTTGACATTCGAAGCATATTTGCCTAACTTGCCCCTTAGAGCTGTCTCTGTTGATTGATATGCGTATAAATTCTTCCGGGGTTTCTGCTGTTATCCCAATCTAGATTTCCACAAAGCATATGGACACAATAGTATGCCACTAGTAGTCATTAAGAAGTGTGCTTCCGAACTGGCTTCTGTTCTCTGCAGTACAATGCATAATAACTGCTACGCTGCATCCTGATTTCTCTGCTGACTGGAAGGCATCATCTTTTGTCTCAGTTTTAAAAACATGGTGAAGGATCCGACGCTTCCAACTATCGGCCTATTACAATTTTATTTCATCTGGGGAAAGTTCTAAAGGCCCTAATCAATACTGAATTGGTTCATTATCTTTCATCGTAGGGCTTTTACTGAGACAAGCAACTTGGTTTTTGTTTCTCCAGATAAACTTATGAGGTACTGACGATCATTGTGGAAAGAGCCTATCATGTTTTAGATAAAAACAATAAAGTCTCGGCTGTATAATAGGACGTCTCGAAAACCTTTAACTGGGTTTGGTTTACAGATCACAAGCTGAAAAGTTCCCATGTTTGCGGAGACATTATTTAACTAATCCTGTCTTTTCTATCAAATCGTGAAAGGGAAGTTATTCCGAACGGTCACTCGTTTATATCCTGTTGTATTAACACGAGCTTCCTACCGGGCTCTATTTTTGAGCATACTCTGATTTTAATTTTTGTTAATGCCCTTCCTGATGACATCAACATTCAACTGAGCATCTACGCTGATAACGCAACCGTTTACTCCAGCCATGATAGTAAAGTTTATCAGTCCGATAAAGTTAAAATTGGCAGTCGATGACGGTCGTTATCTGGAGCAATAGATGGCTTGTTAATTTTGCCCCCTACAACACTAAACTTATTTCTATTAATTATCTCAGAGACCCCTCTCTGTCTTCCATCAGTATGGCTGATGCTAACCTCCAGGAAATTGACTCATTGCCCTTTCTCGGACAAATGTTCTTAGTGGAATTGGCAGGACTATATTTAATCCACTGCAAAATCGGTTCACTGTAGTCTGCGAGATAATTTTTACATATCTATAACTCTACCAGTTGTCCATGCTTAGAATATTGCTGCCACATATGGTCCGGTGCCGCTGGTATTTGACTTTGATAAGGTATTAAGAAACAGGACAATTTCGCTAGAAACTAGGAAGAGAGTAGTGGCTTGCTACGTGCTGTTCGTCCTTCAATAAGTGAATGCTGGTCAATACCATCAAAATGAAGGAAAAACTTGAAGTAACTGAAATGTGGCTCTACAGAAGGATGCTGCGAATAACATGGATCGAGCACGTGAGCAATAATGAGGTCTTGGAAATGATGGAAACAAAAAGAAAAGTAATACTGAGCATCAGGAAGCGACAGCTCAAGTTTCTGGGACACAATGAGGAAGGAGGGCTTGGAGAATCTGATACTAACAGGCCAGATAGAGGGAAAGACAGACAGGGGCAAGCAATGGATAACATATTTGAAGGACCTAATGAGATGGATGACGGAACAAGGATTGCATGGTATAATAGGAGAAGGCGTGCTCAGAGTCACCAGGGATAGGGAAACGTGGAAAGCCATGATCGTCTACGTCCTGAAGAAACAGGGCACATAGAAGAAGAAAATCCAAGCAAGAACGGGCGTGTCGCTTTTAATCACGTTTCCACTGCCGTGAGTTTGCGTCTCTGTGTCTTTTCTATAAATACTTTCATGGTAATTGTTTTGGAGGAGCCTTTTTAAATTTAAGCCTAGCACTAGACTGGCGTCGGCATCTCATCAGTTTCAATATCGATAGGAGAGAAAGATAACTGTTAACTCTAGATTTGAACAAGTTAAGTTTGTGGTGATAGGGAAAACTTCCTCTTAGGAATCTGTTACACAGACTAGTAGATTGCAGGTGGAAGCTGTTTGAGTGCAATTCATTTAACGATGGAATACCGATGGAATGTAGGGGGTTTGCTTCAATGTAAGAGGCCTGGGGTTAAGGTCATGCTTATGTCATGTTGTAGTTTATATAGATTATTTATTTTCTAAGTGCCGCTTAGATGTGGCACACGGCTAAAAAGTATGAGACACCCAGTGATAATCAAATTGACAATTCTACTCCTGCAGCTTCCTCTCTCGCACTTCCCGCCTGTGGAACTCGCTCCTGTATTCTTGCTTTCTTGACGGCTACAACCTCCAGAAATTTAAATGCAATGTCAATACTCATCTACTAACCACTGGCCTCTAGCTCTCTCCTCTCCCCTGTATAACCTTCCCTTTCTCTCCACCTATGTATTTGTCATCGCACCTGCTTTCTCAGCTTTCTATTGTTCCTTTCTAACTAGTTTGTACTCCTCACTCTTTTCTAATTAATCTTTTTACATTTATGTAACCCCCTGCACATCAGTGGCGTTTCCGCCTTGCTCGGGGTGAAATGATTAAAAAAAAAATCACCACAGTGTTCTCATAGGTTCTAGTGAGAGAAGTTTGTTAACCATTACACCATCTTGAGATGTGCTTAATTGTTTAAATAGATAGGAAGGAAAAATAACGGTTAACTCTAGATTCAAATGGTTAAGCTTGTAGTGATGAGGGAATTTATTCGTTCCACAGAGCAGTAGTTCACGGGATGAAGCTGTCTGAGTGAAATCTGCGTATCACTGACGGAATACGGGGGTAATGTAAATAGTTTGCTACTATGTAATCGGGAAGGTTAGACCTGATGAACCCAAAGAATGTAATTCAAGTGAGCACTTTCCATTGATGTAGTGAGAGAGCAGCGAGAGACTTGCCACATCCCACCTGTGTGAGAGAGGCTAGAGGCTGGAAATAATTCTTCTGCAACATGGAATCGGAGATGTTTTTAAACTGTATCAGGATTAGAAAATGAGGACTGGCCGCTACTGGCCAATTATTGCAACAGTACTCCATTTTCTGTTTAGATCTAAATCTAAATCTAAACTAAATTTATAAATGGAAGTTTATCTGTGTCTGTGTGTGTGCGTGTGTGTGTGTCTGTCTGTGTGTGTGTGTGTCCGTTACCTATTGACTCCGAAACGGCTGAACCGATTTTCTTGAAGATTTACACAGTTTTCCTATAAGCGTCTGCGAGTGTTCTTATCTAGATTTTATGTCAAAGTACCCCCGATAATTGTAGAAGATCGATAATTGAAAAAATCGGGTTATAGAAAGAGTGGTCCGATTTTAATCAAATTTGAGACACTCATAGACAAAGACATAAGAAACGATATGCAGAAATTTCAAGGTTGCAGTTCTTACAATAGTGCAGAAAATCGATAATATATATATATATATATATAAAAGCCAAGATTTGTGCGTGTTTCTGTTTATCTCCCTGTATGTCTATTTTTTTCAGGCCTTTTATTTTAATTTTTGCTTCGGGTTTGGCTCTAAGTAGGTATAATTGTAGTTCTTAGTTTCAACCATTATACCATTTACTCAGAGGACTTATTTATCCTTTAAAATTCAGTTTACGACGAAAAAACTTATTTGATATCGATAGCAGGAAATCAAAATTTGACTTACATCCATTCATTTTTCCTTCAGTCTACGATTTCGCTTTAACTGGAAACAACTTTTGCTTTTTAGTCTTTCGTGCCAACGTCCAAATAGACTGAGGTCCAGGACCATGGATTAGTTTTAATGCTTTCATTACACCCGAGCAACGCCGAGCTATACTGCTAGTAATATTATAATCGAAAAAAAAAACCGTAGAGCACATGAACTTTTAATGTACACAAAAAATTACCATACAAAAAAACAAAAAGCTCAAATACAAAAAACACGAAATATTTTTTTGAAAATACGAAGGCACTATTATTTGTATTAAACATTTCAATTGTTGATTAGTTAATAAAATCTTCACTTAATAAATAAATAAACTAACGGCAACAAATACTTGAAGGATTTTCAGAATATCTTGAATCTATAAATTATTATAATTAAAAAATGAAACAATTCTTTTAAATTGTAATTATTAATCGAAAAGAATTTCTTCTGTATGTAGATTACTTGCTAAAGCACTTAAAATCTAATCAAACTGAATAATGTCTTGTTTTATTGCATATTTTATTTTACTATTGGGAGCAGATCTTCGGAAATAAAGACAAAATATGTAAAAAAAATAATATATGATTTACATTCCCTAATGATTCCAGCGTTTAACTAATGAAACCAATTTTTCCCAAAAATTTTAATTTCTTAAAATTTAACGAATTTACGTAGTGGGGTGGTTAACAGATATTAAAAAAAAATTTTTACCAAGATTTAAAATAAATAATTTCAAAATAATTATATTTATTTGTGATTAAGTCTTAACAGTTACCTTTGAATAAGCCAACTATTTGATTTTTTCAAGAGTTTCCAAATTAATGTTTGTCCCCGAAAAAAAGAATTATGTAATACTACGTGTTCTATTGTAAAATATTGTAACGATTTGATTACCTGCTAACTAAATTCAAAAGAAGAGTTTTATGAAAATTTCGAACGTGTTATAAGAGATTAATATTTTTTTAAATAATTAAAGAATACTTTGATTTTTTTCTAAATATTAGCATAAACATTTTAATGGAAAAATTTCATTTTGGGGGTAATTTTTTCATATTATACAGTTTTTTTTTTCAGCAATTTAGTGGCGGTACATATACTAGATAAAATATCGTAAGAACTTGAATAAAAGTCGTGGTAATTTTAATATTTTACTGAATTTATGGAAAATTAATAAGTAATTAAAGGTAATAGAGCAGTGGAATAGACGCTTAGATAATACTAATACTGGTATAAAAATCGTGGTAATGATATTACTGGACGAAATCTCGTGTTAATATTAATACCAGAAGATGTGTCGTAGTAATAGTATTAATATAAAAAGTTTGTATTTAGAAAAAAAGAAATCTGCCCAGAGGAAAGACATTATTTATGAACGGCTAGGTTAGTGATTTGATCAACAAGCCATCTTTCGGATTTAGAATTGTTCAAATTACTTTCCGTGTAGCCCAATTTATTTGCTTCATAAATCGTCCATGTTTTCGTCTCTTGACAAATGAATTTCGCAAATCACATTTACGAAAAACACGTAGTTTTAATTTGCTGGTCCACGCTGTGGCAATTATGAACACAAGTTTTAAATTGATATGAATGTATGCAATTCGATGGCGCCAGACGTTATCTTTAAATGAAGCACACTTTAATTGATCAGTCCGTTGAGTGAAAGCGTTCTGGTCATCATACAAGGATTGGAATAGCACAAACGATTGTTTAAAGCACAGTTACGATTTCTATTTTTAATTTTGCTCAGTCACTTAGTGCTTATATATTTTTGGTATTTTTGTGTCACGTGTTTGAAGTTGTAATAATTATCGTATAATTTCGTACTTCTAGTTAATAATATTCCCCAAAAAAAACAATGAAACAAAAGATTGGTGAATAAACTGTTTAATCACAGGGATTAATCATCTCTCTTAAAATAACCGTTATATATATATATAGTCATAGAGAGAGAGAGAGAGAAAATACCGAGGTACCCTCGTTTCATTTAATTAGAGAAACAATAACGAAGCAGCGTGGGCTCAGATCATTCTCTTTACTACCAATTATTAAACTTTATTACCAGTCATAAAAACTCTTGCTTATGCCGTTTAGTTGTGAAGTATATATATATATATATATATATATATATATATATATATATTGATTGATTGATTGTTTAATTACTTGATTTTGGGTCATAATAAAATTAGATATGCATATTGTATTAAAAAGGGCCCAATACAGTTATATTGTGGAACTTTTGAATATTTTCGATTTCTAATAATTCGTTTACAAATAGAAATATCTTCTCTCTTATAATAAAGACTGTTATATACATATACACAGGTTTTCTGTTTTTAATCAAACAGTCTATTTACATATTTATTTCTACGGATTCTACCAGATTATTTAACATAAATTTCGTTACGAAATTATGTGTCATTCGACAGAATTAAATCCTGTGACACTATAAATATAGAGAAAGCCACTAGTTGATCTGGTGCGTATGAGACCAATCGACCAAGAATGATTTCGTTTGATTTGATTTCGATTACACGTCACATTTTCTTGTATGGCCATTATCGAATTTATCACAGGTAACTAGAAGCTATTATAAAAAAAAATCTAAACACTGACGCTCCAATGTTCTTCAAAGAAATTATTAGTCAGAAAAAACACATTAAATCACTTTTCCTTAAAAATTACTTTAATAGAGTTATTTAATAAATTTCAAACGCATGTAAGCGTGGCGGCTCGGTAAATAAATGTCAAATCTTTTCTCATTGGGAAGCGACTAAAATTAACATTAGCGCTTGGTTAATAAAATAAAACTAAATCAGAGAGAATTATAAGGCTTCTAGAATTCCATAGTATATGTCATGAAACCAATATAGAGACGTTAATAACTGTTATTATCAGATCAAATTCAGATTTTATTGGCTTATTTATAATGCAAATGTACTTCAGGATGTTGTTGACCCTGATCCTTTACTTGTGTATATAAATTTAAAACTGTTTTCTCTATAATTTTAAATGCAAAGTTTTCGCTCTTTCTTCACGGTGAGTAAGGATTCGGGATACACAGTAGTAGTAGTAGTAGTATATATATATATATATATATATATATATATATATATATATTCTAAACAGTTATAGGTCAGTAGTATAAGGATGTGGTCAATACATATTTAAAGGGAAATAAAGCTTTAATATGTACAGATTTTAGAGATTTAAGTTAGGGAAATCAGTCGATTCCTCTACAGTGGTTTTGATCTTATCAATTTTGTCAAGCGATCTGTAATTTTTTAATCGTTTCACCCCAGACAAGGCGGTACCACCACTGATGCGCGGGAGGCTACATAAGAGAAAAGTTTAGAAAGGAGTTGAGTAAAGAGAAAGACGAACCAGTTACAGGGGGTGTCAGAGAAAGGGCAAAAGAACGATGGGAACACAGGTGTGAAGACAGTTGCGAAATTACTGAGGAAGGAATAGAATAAGATATTCGTGGTGATGTAGAAAGAACTGGAGTCAAGTGGATAAGAGATGAGTATTGACATTGCATTTAAATTCCTGAAGGGTGTAGTCCTCAGGAAAGCAAATATATGGAAAAGAGTTCCACAGGCGAGAAGTACGAAAAAAAAGCAGCTGAAGTAGAATTTTCAGCTGCATTTGGTTAAGCTAACTGTAAATAAGTGGGACCTTATTGCTATTCTGATTGCAGGAGTAAATTCTTGTGGCAGGGGCACCAGTGACTTAAGTTCGTCGGAGCAAATTCCGTGAAAATTTAAAATATTTGCAACATATATAATATGTAAGAATGTCGATAATATATATATATATATATATATATATATATATATATACATATCAACATTATTACATATTATATACGTTGCATATATATATTTTTAATCATATCTCCACTGAGGTGCAGAGGAATGCATAGGAGGAAAGTTATGGGAAAGAGTTACAGTTTATAGGAGTGTAAGAAAGTGGGTAAGAGAAGGATGAGAATACTGATGAGAGTGGAGTGGGCGCAGAAAGGAGCATGAGAGAGATGAGAGTGTTATTTTGAGAGGAGATTACTATTGTTTTTATATTAAAATTCTTGGAGTTTGTAGCTGTTGGGGATGCAAGTAAACGGAATTAAATTCCACAACCGGGAAGTGTGAAAAAAAGATGCTGATGGAGTAGAAATTCTGTTTACATTTTATTGGTTTCACAAATAAAGTGTGGGGCCTATTTGCTAATCTTGTGGCTCGAGCAAATTCATATATAGGAACTAAGTTCATGGGAGTATATGGACATTTGTCCTTGTTTGGGTGTAAAGAATCTGCCCTATTTGTAAAATTATTTTTAATACACAAACAAATCAACGCTTTAATCTACTACTGGACTATGACAGAGAGCAGGATAAACTGGGATCTCTAACCTTTTGACCACAACCAGTCACTGAGAAAGACAAACTTGAAATAACTTGGAGACGGTAACAGAAGTCCACTCCACCATCATTCCCAGTAAATAATGTTAACCCAAAAAGAATAAAGAAAAATTATCATTGGAGAATAACCATGATTGAGCCGGAGGTAGATAGTGGAGTGGTATCCGTTGCCTTCTCCACGGTGATTTATTGAGACACCACTTCTAGTTAGCTGGTCGTTGACTCCGTGAGAGTTCTTCCGCCATTTGTAGGTTTAAATTTCTTTTACCTACAGGGATGCTAACGTCCCAGTTTTAAAAATATTATTAAGAATGTACTTAGTATAAGTACAATTAATTAGTCCTGAATACAAAAAAAAGTCACTTCTGAAAGAAAATATATGTAAAAAAATATACAAGGTATACGGAGACGTGGAGAAACACGATCGCCTACGTCATGAAGGGACAGGGTACATAGAGGAAGAAGATCATTGGAAAATTATGATCACTTACGTTATGAAACAATCGATAAAAATAAATATAAAAACAGTTTTAATTTACAATATCCAGAAAGTAATTGAAATAAAGATATAAATCTTTAGCCCGCTTTGAACTTAATTCTCATGTTATTTTAAGCTTATTATTGAAAGTTTTGATCACGTATATGCCGACTCATGGCGTTGTTTTCCTCTTCCGACCGCATTCTCCATTACATTTTGGATTAATGGATCGAGTTTGTTTCTTCGTCTTAATGACACGATTGACAGTTGAAGGATTGAAGTTTTCCATATCCGCAATATCTCGGTAAGACTTGCCAGTGTGTTAATGCAGCGTGATAATTTTCGTCCGCATCCTTGGAGTAATGTCCATCGCAGACAATTGTCGTAGAACAGCTAATTGACAGTCGAGACAATAGTTTCTGGCCGTGTTAAAAATCTGATGCACTCACGAGTTATTCTTTTTCATGGTCAAACAAATTTCATCATACAACCCGAAAGCAGATTCCTATTCAAATGACCTAATCTGAATAAAAAAGTAGAAACCTATTACACCCTGTCACTCCAGTTAGTCTAAAACAGACTGTATCGTGAAAGAAAAGAAAATTAAATAGTTGTTTCAATTAAGTTGCACAAGGATGTGTGTCAGAAGACAATATGCTGAATGAGATAGCTTGCAAGTTTGTCACATGACAGGCTTGTTAGTAGAAGTTTTCGTCGCAACGGTAATGCATCAACTCTCTTCAAATCATATTGTTATGCTAAACAGTTTGTTTTACATCTACGGCCTAAGCACCCGAGAAAATTTAATTCAGATATATGCTCTCTGGAAAATGCGGATGTGCGTTGTGGTGCATTGAATATCGGCTCGGAACGAGAAATCGGCGAGCGGAGTTCGAATTCCAGTTGAATCCATTGAATTCCCTTACGCGCAAATACCCTTGAGAAAGGTATTAATCCGTCTCTTCCTTCCAGTTATCGGTTAAATAACAGGACAGATTGGGTTCTATAGCCTTGGCTGGCAACCAGTCTACTGGAGAAAGCAATGGCAACCTACAGCGGGATAGTCTTCTGCCCAGTCAGTCATGTTTCTTTCAAGACATGATCGCCCAGCGTGTTTTATGTATGGCACTTAACTGACTGGGTCTCTGGTAGGGGTTGAACCTGTTTCTGCATTTGCATGAGAAATCATCTTTTATCAGGCATACTTCCTTGAAAAAGTAAATAGAATTCGCCAGTATAAGACACAGCGGCAACTTGAGGTAGAGGGTGAATGGGTTGTTTATACTGACAGATAACGGTTTAGTCTCGACTTGATTATAGTGACCTGGAAAATTTTGAGGGGTCTTCGCGGAAAGAAGCCGTTCGGGTGGAACTTAGTTCTCACCGATGGAATACGGAGAAAATGTGGGTGGTTTACTTCAATGTAGCTGGCATGGCGGGCCCTAGTTGTGAAGGTTATTCCTAGCAGAACTAAGTAATGTATTTTAATATTTTTTGGTTAGTTCCTGTGACTTGACCAAAAGAGTTGTGAGCTCAATACCAGGCTACAACAGTGGTGAATAAGTAACTTACAGGGTTAGAGGGAGATAACCCATGACTACTAAATGGATGAGAATGTTATACCCCAGTGATTGTAATAAAAAATTAGGTTCAAAATTCCTTGTACCTGAAGAAGGCCACAGCATAGAACGGCCGAAACGTCGTACAAATAGCTACAAAGATGAGGACAGTAGTCCGAATGACGTAAATAGTGTAGATAGGGGTTTTCTACGGATATTTTTATGATCGTAGAGGTCACTATGAAATTACTGAAATATTAACTAAAAACTTAATATTTGTCAGGATATGCAAATAGGAAAATTGAGCAGGGTTTTTAATTGTGAAATATAAACATATCTAACCCTAAGCAGGTATCCGTAAAAAAGCAATGGAAAGATTAAAAAGTATTAGAAAAAATCTTCATGATAGTAAAAGAGACAAAGTCAAGTATAATTACCAAAATTCTCCCAACTAAGGCCGGATGTGTCACAAGTTCGATTATGTGGGAATTCCGAGCCTTTAAGCTTGTAAAATATTTTCCCGTAGACTTTGTATAATGCAGAGTCAGGGTCTTGTCTGTTTTCCCCAGACGAGAGTGTGCCCTTCGGCATAACCTCGTTTTGGTTCTTCTCAACCCGAAGGCAGAGAATTTGATTAGTCTGGGTCGTCATAATCAGGCCGGTATGAAATTTAATTACCTAGGTTGTGTTAAGAACACACGAAGGGAAGTTTAACTTAAATCGGAAGTCGCGGAAAATTCGCGATAAAATGTCTTTCCGAAAAGTGAAATACTAATTGATGACATATCTGCTATGTAATATCAGATTTCCTATACAAAGCAGCGAACTGTGGGAATTCTAATTTAGGATGAAATCTCTTAAAATAACGGAAATGCTGCTTTTCACAATACTGAGAACACGTTGGACAGAACAGATGATTGCTTAATTGATTGATTTATATTTTACGACTTATCAACATTCTGCAGGCTAATGAAAGGCAGGAAATATTTTTAGATTGTAAGAATCCATTACAGATAATAAAAGTTTACTGATACAATCCTACTAATTAACCCATTGTTGGGGAGAAAAGAGGTGTCATCAGTGAATATAAGGAATCCGACTAGAATTAGAATTAGGCTCTTTGATTTCCCATTACAATACCCACGCATCAACGCTTACAGCACATCGTATTCCCAAGCGGTTACCCATCTAGGTAATGACCAGAATCAATTTTGCTTAAGTTTGGTGACATTGTTTCAATAAACATAGTCACTGTCTAAAAAAGTAGATGTAATTTACCAATCTATCTAATCTCAACTTATTTATAAATTGAACTTTGTCTGTGTGTGTGTGTGTGTGTATGTATCTGTGTGTCCGTTACCTATAGACTCTGAAACGGCAGAACCGATGTTCTTGAAAATTTAAACAATTCTACTATCAGCGTCTGCGAGTGTTCTTAGTTAAGTTTTGTGTGGAGGTATCGAAAATCGATAATCGAAAAATTCGGGTCATAAAAGGAGTGGTCCGATTTTAATCAAATGTGATACACTCATAGACAAAGGCATAAGAAACGATATTCAGAAGTTTCAAGGTTGCAGTTCTTACAATAGTTCAGAAAATCGATAATATATATATATATATATATAAGGCAATATAATTGTGTGTGTGTCTGTTTATCTGCCTGTATGTCTGTAATTTTTTCAGTCCTTTTATTTTAGTTTTTGCTTTGGGTTTGGCTCTAAGTAGATGTAATTGTAGTTCTTAGTCTCAGCCATGATACCATTTACTCAAAGGTCTTACTTAGCCCTCAAAATTAAGTTTATGACGAAAACAACTTATTTGATATCGATACCAGGCAATCAAAATTTGACTTACATCCATTCATTTTTCTTTTAGTCTACAGTTTCGCTTTAACTGGAAATAACTATTGCTTTTTAGTCTTTCGTGCCAACGTCCAAAGAGTCTGAGCTCCAACACCATGGATTAGTTTTAATGCTTTCATTACAACCGAGCAACGCCGGGCTATACTGCTAGTCGCACATAAGAACAAAAGAAATAAATGTGAAATTATAGGAGTCAAATAGTTTTTTATAACAAATATTGCCTCAGCTAAGAGAAAATCACGCACATTACTCCTGTAATCCCTCGGTGAGAAGAAAGTTCCACTCTAACTGGTCATTTATGCGACCCACTGCTCTTTAGAACTGACCCTGAAGAAGAGATTTTTCTGATCATCACAATATGAACCTGTTCAAGATTAGAGTTAATAGTTATTTTCCCCTCCTATACGTATAAACTATCACTTAATGTAACTGTCTACCTCTAGTCACCAACGGGCATTGTAAAGAGTGAACTTTACGTAAAATAAAGACACTAGAATTATAAAAAATACTTACAATAGATATATCATAAAAACTATAGTAGTAAATTCATAAAAAGATTTTTTAAAAATTAGTAATTATATGGGAATCATAAAAAAAGCAATATCAACAATACTTGTTTCATAAAAAAACTAAAAAAATCGTAGTGATACTATAAAAACAATCGGAATAATAGTAGTCATATCAATAATAGAAAGAGTACTTAAGTCATAAACAACAATAGTAGCACTGATCACCGATAACGGTTGTCCTTTGGTTCCAAGAAATACTTTGACTTGGAAGCATCTGGAGGTGGCTTCGAAAACTAAACCTTGGTGAACAGTTTGGAACAGTGGCGACGCTCGAAGTCGGTGGTTGTGTCCAGAGCCAAAATTTCACGTTGGCTCTGTTCTTTTTGACGCTTGATTTTTTGACGCCAGGCTATTTCAAAGTTTCAACAGATGTGGTGATCAATTACATTCCTACCAGATCGGTCAGCAACACATTCCTCAAGATTTTTGGTTTCGATTTTGTGTCATAAACAACAATGATAATAGAGAAGTCATAAAAGCAATGGGCGTATGATACGATTCATAAACGTTACAAATAATCATAGAAAAGTCATAAAAACAATAGGCATAGTAAATGAGATCATAAAAAGCAGTAGTAACAGTCGAATAGACATAAATTACGCAGGAATAGTAAACGAGATATAAAAAGCAATAGTAACAGTAGAAAAGTCATAAAAACAAAATAAATAGAGCATGAGTCGTAAAAAGCAATAATAATAGTAGAAAAGTCATAAGTACAATAAGAATAGTTCACAATCATAGACACTACAGCAATAATACAAAAATCACGAAAGAAATAAAAGTACATGAGTCTTAAGAAGCAACAGTAATAGAAGAAAAGTCATAAAAGCAATAAGAATAGCTAACGAGTCATAAAATCAACAACAATAGTAAAAATGCAATAGAAATATCACTTGAGTCATGAAAGCTAACAATAATAGTATAAAGGTCCCAAAGGCGATAGAAATAGCACATGAGTCATAAACATTGACCTAATAGTAGAAAAGTAATAGATGCAATAGAAGTAGGAGACGAATCATATAAATCGACAGCAATACTAGAAAATTATGAACTCAATCGGAATAGCGCACGAGATATAAAATGCAAAAGTAATAGTAGAAAACTCATTAAAAAAAATAGGAATATTGCAGGTGTCATAAAAAGCAACAGTAATAAACGAAAGTTATAGAATCTATAGAGATAGCACTTCGGTCATAAGAATTAACTATAGTAGTAGAAAATTCAAAAAAGCAACAGAAATGTAGCACGAATTATATAAATCAACTGTAATAGTAGAAAATCGGGAATGAAGTATTAATATTGCTTAAAAGAAGTAATATTATGTAGTCAAATAAAAAAAATAGTAATTAAAATGTATTAGTAATTGTATCTGAGGCATAAATTGCTGTTTTCCACTGGTATATATAATGTTACAAATGGATGCTAGATCTTAGATACGAGGGTCATTCAATAAATAGGGTGAATTTTTTGGTATAAGGCCTTCTAATACAAATAGAAGCTTACTTTAAAAAATTCCTTTACATCTTTTTTAAAGGGATTTAATTTTTTTTTTTTTTTGCAAATTGAAAAAAGACTTTGAGAGTTTGGGAGATTAGCAAAGATGTTCGACCAAGAAGCATGCTCCAGGATTGAACAGATCTCAGTTATCAAGTTTTTGGTTGCAAACCAATTGCAATTCATAGCAGAATGTCAACTGTGTATAGTGCCACATGTTTCAGCCAAAAGATGTCTACAAGTGGGCTAAATTGTTTACAGGAGAAGGAGCAGTGTTGGGGATAAAGACAGGCCTGGGACGCCTAAAGAGATGAGGTCTCCTGATCCGATCGATTCAGTCAATGAACTGATTCAGTCTGACAGAAGGGTGACAATGGGTGACATTGCAAGGTCTTTGAGCCTATCTGTTAGGACAGCACACAAAATTGTCTATGATGACCTTGTCTACTCAAAAGTCAGCTGCAAGGCCTCACACAGTAGCCTAAACGGTGCAGACCATCAATGAGCTGGGCTAGGAACTGCTCATCTCCCTTACAGTCCAGACCTTACCCCTTCAGACTTTCACCTTTTTGGTCCCTTGAAAGCGTTTATGAGAGGCATGAAAGTTCAAAGTGACGATGAAGTCAAAAGTGCTGTGAGTGATTGGCTGAGACATCAGTCCAAAGATTTTTACACTGAGGAAATACGGAAGCTTCTGCAAAAATGGGAAAAGTGTGTGACACTGCTGGGAGACTACGTTAAATAAATAAAAAAGAAGTAAGCTTCTATCTGTATTAGATGTCCTTATAGCAAAAATTCACCTTATTTATTGAATGACCCTCGTACAAATTATCGGTAGGTAGTAAAGTTTCAGATGGGTTCTATTCTAATTCTGTCTCATAGTTAAGACTCCATTGGCAGGTGTAGTTCTCGGTCATATCCAAGACTATAAATACAAAAATTATGAGAATAATAAAACTATGACAAACAAGGTGAAGATATGCAGGTAAAAGATTTAAGATAATTGTCTGTGTTTCTTTGCTGAAGTCATTATAATAATACTACAGTTTTCTTTTTCGCTATGATAATCTCTGCGAATAATCTGATATCTTGCCTAATTGGGTAACTACCGTAGAAGGATGATTCATCTGGTTTTCTACTGGTGTAGGTATGATATCTATGGCTTTTCTTGTTCTTGAAAAGCGAATTTGATATCTAAATATCTGAGGATTCTCGAATTACTATCTCTTCTACATAGAAATAAGTTTAAGCACTTTGCAGAACATTACGACTGTACAGAATTATTCTATATGTTTCCATCCCGAATTCCGTTCTTGGTGTGACGCTAAACTACATCCGGCAGCGTGAAACCATCTCTTACTTGCTGTTGTTCTCAGATGTACACTGACTTGGGGAGGTAGTACCTGTTTAAGTTCTAAATATGGGTAAACAGTAAAGATTCAAAATAAATCAACAGTACATTTTTATTATAGAATTACCAGTAATTCGTTTTTATCGCCAAACTACAACCAATAAAACACTAAAACGTATAAGCACATTATCAGCAATACATACGTTTTATATTACGAACAATACATTTTATCATTTAAAATTATATATCTTAAAAGACATACCATTACGCGGGAAGTATAACATTTAATATGACATATCTCTAAGTGAAGGCATAAAATTTTGTACAAAATTTTTACATTTCGGTATTAAATACCACATAGAGATTTATATGTCATTAAACTAAAACAACTAAACAAATCCAAACGTCATAAACTACTCTAGCATAATCAAAAATATATTTTTCTCCTTAAAGCTCGGTGAAATCCCACAAGTCTCGCCAAATTTAGCAACTCTCAAACATACTACAAGCTGCTACAGAAGTTAGCTATATGAGTAGAGTAACAACAAGCAACCGAACATATGACACACAGCACTCTTTCTCATCACATTCCCCTATGTAGCCCCCTAACCACTCTTTCTCATCACGTTCCCCTATGTACTCCCCTAACCACTCTTTCTCATCACTTTCCCCTATGTAACCCCCTAACCACTCTTTCTCATCAATTTCCCCTATGTACCCCCCTGACCACTCTTTCTCATCACTTTCCCCTCTGTAACCCCCTAACCATTCTTTCTCATCACTTTCCCCTATGTAGCCCCCTAACCACTCTTTCTCGTCACTTTCCCCTATGTACCCCCCTAACCATTCTTTCTCGTCACTTTCCCCTATGTAACCCCCTAACCACTCTTTCTCATCACGTTCCCCTATGTACCCCCCTAACCACTCTTTCTCATCACGTTCCCCTATGTACTCCCCTAACCACTCTTTCTCGTCACTTTCCCCTATGTAACCCCCTAACCACTCTTTCTCATCACGTTCCCCTATGTACCCCCCTAACCACTCTTTCTCATCACGTTCCCCTATGTACTCCCCTAACCACTCTTTCTCGTCACTTTCCCCTATGTAACCCCCTAACCACTCTTTCTCATCACTTTCCCCTATGTACCCCCCTAACCACTCTTTCTCATCACGTTCCCCTATGTACTCCCCTAACCACTCTTTCTCGTCACTTTCCCCTATGTAACCCCCTAACCATTCTTTCTCATCACTTGCCCCTATGTACCCGCCTAACCACTCTTTCTCATCACTTTCCCCTCTGTAACCCCCTAACCATTCTTTCTCATCACTTTCCCCTATGTACCCGCCTAACCACTCTTTCTCGTCACTTTCCCCTATGTAACCCCCTAACCATTCTTTCTCATCACTTTCCCCTATGTACCCCCCTAACCACTCTTTCTCATCACTTTCCCCTATGTAACCACCTGCGCAACACCTTGCTTGGGGTGAAATGATTAAAAAAAATAACATCAAAAGGAGCGTAGGAAGAAGGAAATAACATTTTCAGGAACTATGCAGAGAGGAAAGGTTCGTCAGGATTAATAAAAAAAAATATTGCTTAACGTATATGTTACATCTAATCTTCCTCATGACAGTATATTCTAAACATTTTCCTCATTTATGGACATACTAAAAGAAATGGTTACAATATCATGGACGGAACATGTGAACTACGAAAAAGCTAATGAAAACGGGAATTGCGTGGGAAAATAAATCAGAAAGAGTCAACATATATTCCCGGAACACGTAATAAGAAAATAATGTTTGGGCAATTAAACTCCTGCAGGACATTCTTCTTCTTTTATGTGCCATGTCCTTTCAGGACGTAGGTGAACATGGCTTTCCACATCTCCCTGTCCCCGGCGACTCTTAGCACGCTTTCTTATGTTGCGCCATGCAACGCTCGTTCCGTCATCCACCTGATCAGGTCTTCAAATATGTTATCCG
Source organism: Ascarosepion bandense (assembly GCA_037127315.1). Taxonomy (NCBI): domain Eukaryota; kingdom Metazoa; phylum Mollusca; class Cephalopoda; order Sepiida; family Sepiidae; genus Ascarosepion; species Ascarosepion bandense. The sequence goes on along the minus strand of JBBBDQ010000665.1, from coordinate 2,087,447 downwards.
TTGCTTTCCACTGCCTTTTTTACCCTCTATCTGGTCTGTTAGTATCAAATACTCCAAGCCCTTTTTTCTCAATGCATGTCCGAGGAACTTTAGTTGTCTCTTTCTGCTGCTCAGTATTAATTACCTTTTCCTTTCCATCTTTTCCAAAGCCTTGTCATTGCTCACATGCTCGGTCCATGATATCCGCAGCATCCTTCTGTAGAACCACATATTAGCAGCTTCAAGTTTTTCTTCATCTTCGAAAATATTGTTCCAACATTCACTGCTATATTGAAGAACCGACATCACATAGCAATCCAGTACTCTCCTCTTTCTTTCTAGTGAAATTGTCCTGTTTCTTAATATTTTACTCAACTTCTGGAATGCTTCTTTCGCCATGATGGTCGTCAAAATAAGAAACCGGGAGTAAGCAAGTAAAAGGGTTAAGGAATTTGTGTAAACCGATGACAGAACAAAGACAAAGCGGGATAGTAAATAGTCAAAAGTTAAATACATTATCAAAAGGCAGGATATTATGAAGGGATTTGGTCCTACATAGCACCTAAAGGAAGTCGGTTAATAAAAAAGGCTTTTGACAATTGCTTAATCACGCAGTCTCTTTGTTGAATATTCGTAGTGTGGAAAGCGCAAGGCGTTTTCATCAATGTATCAGGTTAAGCAACATATTCTAGAGATCTAGATGCACGATTTTTGATAAAGAAACAATCTAAACTTATTTATAAATGTAAGTTTGTATGTGTGTGTGTGTCTGTGTGTGTGTCCGTTACCTATAGACTCCGAAACGGCTGAACCGATTTTTACGCTGTTCTACTATGAGCGTCTGCGAGTGTTCTTAGCTAGGTTTTGTGTCGAGGTACCCCCGATAAATATCGAAAATCGATAGTCGAAAAAATCGGGTTATAGAAGGAGTGGTCCGATTTTAATCAAATTTGATACACTCATAGACAAAGACAGAAGAAAGGATATTCAGAAGTTTCAAGGTTGCAGTTCTTACAATTGTGCAGAAAATCGGTAATATATATATATATGTAAGGCAAGATGCTTGTGTGTGTGTCTGTTTATCTGTCTGTATGTCGTTTATACAAATCCACAAATTTTATCCGATTCTCACCAAACTTCACACAAATATTCTTTAGGCTGAGTCTGAGCTCCAGGATCATGGATTAGTTTTAAAGCTTTCATTACACCCGATCAACGCCGGGCTATACAGCTAGTATAGTAATAAGTGAAGGAAAAACTCCTCAGGGTGAATTCAAATTCGATTTGTTGTGTGGTTGTGCACTGGATATCGACTCAGAATAAAAAATCAGTGAGGCGATTTTGAAGTCTAGTTTATTTCATTACATTCACTTACGCACAAATACTTTTGGGAGAGTTATGAATCTATCTCTTCTCTCTCCAGCTATTGATTGAATAGCAGGACAGGTTGTGTTCTTCCTGCGGTAGACTGGTTGGCAGCCCATCGCAGGAAGAGCGCGCTTGCCTGTCTAACGCAGTCTACCGCAGAATTAAATGGCAGGCTACTGCGGAAAAATCTTCTGGCATCTTAGTTATGTTTCGTAAGAAACATGATCACCCAAGCGTGTATCACTTAACTGGATTTATTTTATTTGGCACCAGGCTCCAAATAAGATCACATAAAGACAGCACTAAAAGAAAAGCATCATATTAATTAATATCAGGAACAGAAATAAGATGCTTTGCAAAAATTAAGAAAAGAATAGAGACACACGAAAAATTGATTATGAATAAAGAAAGTTCGGAATTACAATTGCATACTTTTTTCCTCTATAGCAGTGAATGCTTCACTGTTTTCTTACAAATGAAGAAGTTGCTTAAAACCATAGAGATATATTACTATAGATGGATTCGGGAAACACTATAAATAGGAAACGTGGTAAACGAGAAAAGTATAAAGAAAACGGATATTAGAGGGAAATTCTTAATTTTTTTTTTAAACGTGTCATCCAAAGCAAAGCATTTTACTGCCACTGTTGTGCAGGGAGGGGAAAGTTATGAGAGAGTGAGTGACAGGTTACAGGGCCTGTCAGGAAGTGGGTAAGAAAATGGTTAAGATATTGACAGTGGAGTGGACGGAGAAAAACGCATGAGAGGGAGGATGCAAGTTAGCAAGAGAGGAGATGACTATTGACTTTACACTTAAACTCTTGGAGATTGTAGCTGTCGAGGAAGCAATTAACCCGAAGGGAATTCCACAGGCGTGAAGTGAGTGAAAAGAAACTGCTGGAGTAGAATTTGAGTTAGAAAGGGTGGGCCCTAGTTGCTAATCTTGCGGCTCGAGTAAATTCATATATAGGGGTACCAGTGATCTAAGTTCATCTGAGCAGAAGCCGTGAAATTAATTGTAATAGAGACACAGAGAAACCATATTTCGCTGGTGAGAAAGTAACTGTATATGAGCTTCCAAGTCGGGATTGATCACATTATAGATTCTCCGCTGGATTTTGTCAAGAACCCGTAGGTCGATAACAGGAGCACCCAACCAGATATGGCAGCAGTATTCAATGCACGAGTGGATCGTAGACTGATTGGTTTCAGACGGGAAAAACTTCGTGGCCCTCCACAGAGAATCGATCATCTCAGCAGCGGAATTATCTAACTATGCTATATAGCCATTTCCCTTGAGTTCTGTTGTGAGAGTTAACCCGAGGAGGCGAGGTGTTTTACTTTCAGGGAGACTAGACTGATCCATGCTAATGGGGTGTAAGAGCGATTATCTGTGGTGGTTAATAGATAGCAGCTTCGTTTTGGAAGCCTTGAAATTCACGAGCCATTACTTACTCCAGTCCACCACAGATTAGAAGTCCTTGTCAAGCTCGGCAGCAAGATTTGCTATGTCAGTCTCGGCAGATTTTTTTATCAAGGCGAGAGTAAAGCGTGGTGTCGTCTGCGTATATATGCCTACCCTACTTGGCATCTTATTACATCGGGGAGATCGTTAATGTAGATAAGGAAAAGCGTGGGACCGAGAATATATATTTGCTACCAGACGAAACCGTTATGGTTGAAACCTGGGTAGCAAGTAATGAACATTTTCTTCTTCGACATATAATTTCAGGACTTTTGTTTGTGCATTGAGCTCTTCAGAAAGTGACTGCCAAGTTGGGATCGATCGCATTACAGATTCTCCCTTGGATTTTGTCAAGGACCCCTAGTTGTATAGTAGGAGCACCCGACCAGATATGACAACAGTATTCAATGCACAGGCGGATGGTAGATTTGTTTGTGTGCAGGATTGTTTCAGACGGGAAAAACTTCCTGGTCCTCCACAGAGAATCGATCTTCTCAGCAGCGGAATTATCTAACTATCCTGTATAGCCATTTCCCTTGAGTTCTGTTGTGCTAGTTAACCCAAGCAGGTGCAATATTTTATTTTCAGGTAAAATCAGAAAGAAAGTGTGGGACACATTAAGAGGAAAGAAAGCTTTGGTAAACTAGCACGCATAAAATATATCGGAGATAGGTATGATTGAAGGAAGTAGATAATAACTTACCTAATGAATTAGGGTGATTAGATGGCAGAGAGGAGGAAAAGGTGAGGAGTTTCATGCTGCTTAAAGCAACGGGAGACACGAAATCGTCGCGGATTATCGATAGTTTGACGGTACACAATGCATAAAACAAGAATAAATAAGCAAAATTATCAGTTCTGATCTGGCATCTCAGTTATACACCTTATAGCTACCTTTTGTCGTTTCTACAAATATTTTCAACGTAATTGTTCTGATGAGCTTTCCTTGTTGGTACATTTGAATACTAGTCAGGACTTCATAGAGACTTTAAAGTATTATGGTGGCTATAGTAAGAATGGTAACTAAGAATGTCTTGTGTTATTTTTAGTTATTTAACCCCAAGCAAAGTGGTACTGCCACTGATATGCTGGGGTATACATAAGTGGTGTGGAGTAGTTTTTGCCCTGAAGGTTATAATCGTGCTATAACGGTTGCTAATCGACTTAACGCACCCAAAATGCTAGGAACTTGGTAATCTTCCACTGAAAGCTGACTCCTTAGTATTCGGCTAACTGCCGACTAATATCAACTGCCTAGTAGTTCTACTGAACTCCAATAAAAATAACGAACTCCTATGAAATTCCCAGGAACTTCTCAAGAACGCCCCAAGAACTCCTAAGAACTTCCCTCGTTAATTTCCTGTTAACTCTTATAATATATGAGGGAGAGTCCATAATCTGAGGAACACGTGTGTTTCTCCATAACAATAAGTTAGTTAAAATTTTAGTAAGGAAAAGAGTAAAGACAAAGACGAACCAGCTAGATGGGGTGAAAGAGAAAGGGAAAGATAAGGATGTAAACACAGGAGTGAATACATTTACGAAGGTAGAGAGAAAGAAAAAGAACAAGATACACGGTGTGATGTGGAAAGGGCTAGAATTAAGCGATTAAGAGATGGAAACTGACTTTGCATTTAAATTCTTGGAGGTTATAGCCGTCAAGAAAGCAATTATATGGAAGAGGTGGGAAGCTCGAGAAAAGAAGCTGCTGAAGGAGAATTGTCACCTGCATTTGGTTATAAAAGGGTGGAACCTTGATGCCAGTCTTGTTGTCCGATTAAATTCATGTGCAGGAGGCACCAGTGACCTAAGTTCTTTGGAGCAAAAGAAAAAAGTGTTTCGGTGTAAGGAAACAAAGATATGTTTGGGTTAATAATTCTGGGTAGTTAAGTTGAAGATAAGACAAAATGAAGACCAGCGTTTCTCTATCGCCACTTTTGACCTTGTGCCCCATTTTTATATTGTGAAAAATAAATATTGCTTTCCTCTATAATACCGAGATTATTTGTTTATGAATTTAAGCACAGTAATTAATTTGCAGCAAAGTATCATTCTTTTACAATTGAAATGGCTAGATGTAACCGTAAGTTTCTTTTGCCGCACTTGTAGAACTCACTTACGGATTCTGGGTTCTTATTTAACATTGATTTTCTAAAAGTTAAATGCAAAATCAATCGTTATATACTATCTTCTTAATGATTTTCTGTTACGTCGGGTAACAGAATTATGTGAAATAATACAAAACAACGTAATAGTATAAAAGTAGGTGTATTGACAGGAAAGAGAAGTATTTACAAGAGGTGAGGATTAGTAGAATACAGAACAAGGTAATTAGTATACAGTAGAGACGTGATAGATTGACTAGTAGAACACTTCCGGTGCAATACCAGAAATACCCGACTGACTCGCTCACTCGACTTCCTTACTCGACTTCCTTCCTCGAGATATAATCACTACTATTTTATATAGTGATTCGAATAGTCCATTTCCGTGGAAAGGTGGAGAGCGCCCCAACATTTTCTTGGTCTCATTCTTTGACAGCAGTGGGTTTTTTTTTACATTCTCTAATACTCAGTAACCACTTACGATCTAGTGGCTTTATTGCCTTGCTTGGGGTGAAATTATTAAAAATAATAATTTCAGTTTAAGTAAGGCAATAACTTATGCTCATTGAACTGTTTTATTTCTGTCTCCCACTTTCTTTCGTTTAATCCCTTCCTCTTTGGGTGACAGAGATGTTAATTCTCTGGTAGATGTGGGATGATTTTTGTTTTTCGATTGTGCATTTTGTATTTGTTTTTATTTCTGAATGAGTGCGGGTTTGAACGAGTGGTTAGTTGAATGAATGTTGCTTATCACTTACTCCCTCAATAGATTTTTCCAGGTAAATGATATTTTTGCTTATATCAAATATTGTAGTGAGGCTGGGGTTATTACTAACATTATTTTTTTAGTTTCTTGTATATAAAAATGTAATGATTGTAAATATTCATAAGGGTTTAATCTTAAAAATTGCTATTTTTATTTCCCACACCACAGAAAAATTGTATGTTTTAGAACTACTTAGTACTACATAGAGACTTTGAAGTGTTATAGTGGCAGTAATAAAAATGATCACTAAGAATGCGTTATTTTGGTGTAAGGACTACTCATGTATATTGGGATCAGTAATCGTGTAAGTTTTACATAAGAAGGATTAAAGACCAGTCTTTCCTCATCTCCTATTTTGGCCCTGTGTCACATTTTTGTATTATCTCAAAATATATATTGTTTTCCTTGCTCTTACATCAACTTAACAAATTTAAGCACAGTACTATATGGGCAGATAGGTCTCATAACATTGAAATTGCTAGTTATACCATAACTTCGATATTAATGCTTTCTCTTCCTGGGATTCTAGTTTTTTCAAATCTCTTCCGGTTTCTTGATTTGCTTTAAAAATTTTACAGCAATGCAGATGATATTCATTCATTGTCATCAATGATTCTTTCACTCTCGGTAAGATCTTGCATCTTAGTGGCTTTTATCGCCTTGCCAACTAAACTTTATTTATTTATTGCTGGTAATACCTTTTTCTTTCAACAATTTATTATTGTTTTTTTATAAGTTTTGTGTCTAGTAATACATTTTCTTTTCGAGTATCAAGATTCATTGGGATTTGTTTTTAAGGGCAGGGTCCTCAAGTCCTACCCTTGTTATTTGACCCATAACTAAAGGGAAGGGACGGATTAATATCTTTCTCAAGGGTACCAGTGCTTAAATGAATGCAAGGTATTCAACTGGAATTCGAACTCGGCTCACCGATTTCTTTTTTCGAGCCGATATCTACGGTACCACAACGCACATCGTCACCAAACGCTTACAGCCCCTGGTATTCTCAAGCGGTCACCCATCTAAGTACTGACCAGGCTCAAAGTTACTTAACTTCCGTGATCGAGCGAGAACCAGTGTATTCAACGTGATAGGCCTCGCCATGGTATTTGTACGTAAGTGAATGCAAGGAATTCAACTGGAATTCAAACTCGGCCTCCAGGTCGATATTTACTGCACCAAACTCACATCCGTTGATGTAAATTGCACATAAAAAATGATGAAGAAAGAGTTCAATATCGGCTAGTTGCCGAACTCTTGTGTCAGACTCTTGTGTCAGACTTAGCGAAATCTTCGAAGAAAGCTGCGGATTAATGGCGAACGAAGTAAACCCACAGATATTTACTAGTAATTTCCACCGTCAGTGCGCGTCACGATCTTATGGCCCTGCGTCAGTATACGCTAAGCACTCAAACTATCGATGTTTATTATGCTAAGCTTCGTGAGTAACGAATTCACAACACGGGCAGCGGTCTGTCTGCTATCGATCTGTACCAAACCACGTTGTGGGCGTGTCGATATTAACAATTACATAACAGGAACTGAAACTAGATATTTAAATTATGAATTTAATCCGGTTGTCAGTGTATCGGAAGTGAAACCTCCCACATCATTTACAACATATACTTTCGTTCCTAAGCCTTCAATTCAGTCGCCAATTTTTCGATTATTTCTTTTTTCAGTTTTCTTTTTTAATGTAAGAGACATAGATAGAAAAAACACCAATATATTTCATATTTATTCAATTTACCTTAGTTAAACAGATATACGCAAGCTCATCTATTCATATAGATAGATAGATAGATAGATAGATAGATAGATAGATAGATAGATAGATAGATATTGAAAAGAACTGGGATAGATAGATAGACAGATATGAGCCGAATGATGTAGATAAACCGACAAATACATATAAACAAACCCTAATAGATAGATAGATAGATAGATAGATAGATAGATAGATAGATAGATAGATAGATAATGAGACGGTGAGAGATAAACATAAATATTTGAGCAGAATAGATAGATAGATAGATAGATAGATAGATAGATAGATAGATAGATAGATAAAAAATGAGCAAATTAAAACAGATACTGAGATAGATATGAGCCGACTGATGTAAATAGACAGACTGATACGAGCAGATTGCGATCGATCGATCGATCGATCGATTGATCGATAGATAGATAGATAGATATGAACAGACTGAAAAAGATAGATAGATAGATAGATAGATAGATAGATAGATAGATAGATAGATAGATAGATAATGAGGTGCACAAAAAAGCAGGGCCGCTGAAACGCTATTTGTCAGACAGTTTTTGATAATATGACTATATAAACTAACATAGGAGTGCTTTTTTTCCGGGAGCGCCTCTACGTCTGGCTGAGAACTTTTCAGCACTTAGATAAATAGGTATATCTCTTAAATGATGTCAGAATGACAGTTACAAATCTGATGCAATCCAGTGGATTTAATAAGCATCTTCTACGCTCCCACAACAGACGCTCACAAACACGCATATTTTTGTTGATGTATGTGTTATGTGCACCTTCTACACGCACACAAAGGTGTGCATGTATAGATGAAATGCATATACGCAATAGATATTTATATTATTCTTTTCGAATTTATCCATAGACACAGGTACGCTTACCAGCGTAGCCATACATGCGATATGTGTGTGTCAAAGGCTGCGTTTTTGGTTTAGAACGGTAAAATGAACGTCTTTCACGATTATGACCGCTAAAACACATTTGATATGTTCCAAAGACATTGCATGGATTTATCTAAATATGTGGACTAAGCAGTCGGTTTTGCAAAATAAGTCGAAGATTTGGGAAGGGATAAGCATATCGACTTTTATCGAAAAGAAGATTACGTGGCTCGAAAATGCATTAGGATTAGTCTATAAAGGATATTTTGGTGAGCGATGTATCGAGACGAGATGCTCAATCTGCCAAACGGACTCCCTTTTTGCCTAATGCGTCCTATTCAAATCTATCTATCTATCTATCTATCTATCTATCTATCTATCTATCTATCTATCTATTAGAATTTGTTTATATGTATTCGTTTGTCTGTTTGCCTATCTACATTATTCGGCTCATATCTATATATGTTCCTTAGTTTAGACATTATCTATCTATCTATCTATCTATCTATCTATCTATGTCTGTTTTCATCTATAGAGCTCTCTCTCTCTCTCTCTCTCTCTCTCTCTCTATATATATATATATATATATATTGTGTATTTAGACAGCAAATATTCTTTTAAATAAATTGCAAACAGTATGCTTATTTTTAATACAATCCGTTCATACTCACTTATATTTGAAGCAGGAAAAATATACAGTAATTTTTAGCAACGCAGTTTTCCGGTTACATTTGTTACCATAACTCACGCCCCTGAAGATGACCTCGGAAAGAGGTTGAAAGTACTTGGGTACCTTAAGAAATGAATGAAATTAAGATATGTCAAAGCGAGAGCTCATTTCTGACAGCTTTTGATTGTAATACGCGAAAGGTTATCGATGAGTATGAACGGAGTTTATTAATCTTACATATATATATATATATATATATATATATATATATATATATATATGAGATTATAACTATACTCGTGTCGAAAAACCTTCCACGAATCTACTGAGTAAAGAAAAAAGCGCTCAATACTTAAGTAGAGCGGAATAAGTAAAGAATACCTAGTGAGACAGACAAACGGATCGTCTGGGAAATCATTCCTTTACGATCCGTTTAGGTGAAACCTAGGTAGGTCTCTCTGGCTCACTAGGTATATATATAAAGTCTGCCTTCTTCTACCGAACGCCCATAACCCAGGGGTAGAATGGCCGACTGACGCCAATTCGGTCGGGTTTCAATCCTGGGTTAAAAGCAATCGGAGCCTAACCGTACTGATGAGCTGTGATACAGCGAAACAGATCTTTCTGCGGATGACTATATATATATATATATATATATATATATATTCCAATCTGTTTTATTATCTCTCTATTTATCCCTCTTCTTTAAATAGAGCAAGTATGAATTCTTCGAAAAATCGGGAAAATATGTGTTTAAAGGCATGCATTCGGTCGTTGCTTGAATATAATTCGTTTGTGGTCGAGCGGTCTAAGACAGGTCAGATCAGTCGACGTTTTCCTCTAGGAGACTTAGGTTCGAATCCTGCCGGAGAAGGACTATGATCCTAACAAAATTCTCAATTATGCAGGCGGGTAGATATAAATAAATGTACAGTTTAATTATAAAATCAGAATATCTACTCGAACACGAGTATCCATTAGAAACAGTGTTAAACAAATGAATTATATATATATATATATTATATATATATATATATATATATATATATATACTGTTAAATATAACAGACAATAATATTTAAACAAATGAATCATATATATATATATATATATATATATATATATATATATATATATACTATTAAATATAACAGACAATGAATGTCTATTATGTTTAATCAGGATCCATTTTAAACATCGTATTTTGGCTTTAATTTCAGGTGAAAACAAAGACAAAGATTGTCCAACATTGTTCAACCAATTTTTGTCTTTATTTTCTCTAAAAATTAAGGCCAAATTAGGATGTTTAGATGTTTAGAACAGCCCATGATTAAACATAATAGACATTCATTGTCTGTTATATTTAACAGTACATGTTTAGAAAATTATCTGCTGCCTCGATACTCTCTCTCTATATATAATATATATATAAAGAAATATTTTATAACTATACACGTGTCGAAAAACCCTCCGCGGAACTACGTGGAAGGAATAATGCTTATAAAAAAAAGAAAGAGCTACGCACATGAACATCAGCCAAAAGGATTCGGAACATGTCAGCACGTAGCCCAAAGAAAAAAAGCCGTGACGAGTAATCAACTAACAAAAAAGCTCTCAATACTTAGGTAGAGCAGAATAAATGAAGTATACCTAGTGAGCCAACAAACCTACCAAGTTTTCCCGCATAACTGATATATTAATATTGCCGAAGTTTTACTTTGTTCGAAACTAGAACAAATTGATCAAAGCGGTGATAAAAATAGCCATTTACCATTTCCCAACAAGCATTTCTCTAAAAGCTTTGCTTACGTTTGAATATGCAATTATACTGACATAAAAAATTCCGCTTAAAGTTACAATTTGGCCTCGTATAGTTAATTCTTTCCTAGCAGCTCTATTTACAAGAGTGTATATTGGATTTATAGATAGCTCCTACGGGACAGAGAAACGCAGGTTCAAATGCAGCAAGAGATAATAAGTTTTTAATAAGTAGTTTACGATTACATTCTGCGGTATAATGGCTGCCAACTAAGACTGCAAAACTCAATCGGTATTGTTATTTAATCCATAGCTGGAAACACGAAACGTATTAACACCTATTTTCCAAGGGTATTTGTGCGTAAGTGAATGCAACGAATTCAAATAGAAGTCGAATTCGGCTCTCCAATTTTTTGTTTTGAGCCGATATCCACTGCATCACATATTAGTTTTATTAATAAATACTGTCGTTCACGCCTTTTTCTTTTTCTTTTTTTTCACTGTTTTATAACATTCTAGGCCGACAGAGGAAAAGGAATGCATTTATTTTTCAATGAATAAACACAGTATCTTTCCAAATACGAATATCTGCTAAAAATGACGTTTAAAATAATAAAAAAATATTTCGGATTAATAAAATATATTATTTTCACGAATAAATAATTATATATATATATATATATATATATATATATATATATATATATATATATATATTTAATCATATCACCCCGAGCAAGGCGTTAACGCCACTGATGTGCAGGGGGCTACGTAAGAGTGAAAGATTGAAAATGAGAAAGCCGGAAGCCACATCCTAAACAAGGAAACAAGGGATGAGCATCTACACCTGTTCAATAGACGTGGGTGGAGTGTGAAACCGGGCGATAGTTTAGTCTCTCTACTCCAATTTGTCCATATTTTTTAAATGTGGCAGTGTTTACATTATTCATTTATTATTATTTGTTGCCATTTGTGCGACGTTTCAGCCGTTGTACGTTCCGTCATTCTGCAAAGAGGAATCGAGGATTTACGCAAGGAATGGAATTCATACACCCCAGTGATCGTAATAAAGGGTTTGGTTCGAAACACCTAGCACCTGAAGAAGGCCGGGGCGAACAACGGCCGAAATGTCGTACAAATGGCAACAAAGATGAGGATAATTGTCCGAATAATGAAAATATTATATATATATATATAGAGAGAGAGAGAGAGATACGTAAATAATTATACATATGTGTATATACCGATATATAATTATTTATCTGGTGTTTATAGAGCAGTGCACGATGTAATATAATTGAGCTAAGATATATATATATATATTAATGAATAGACATATTCTACGTGTATAGCACGGCCCGGTGTTTCATGCCCAAAACCGTTTCTAGATCTGAGGTGTTTAAGAATGTTATAAATTATAAATGCCAATGCCAATTTTGTTTTCCATTTATTAAATGTATAATTTCATTTTGTTAAATCCACAAACTTAAAAAAGAAAATGGAACGTTTTATCGTTTCAGCTGTAAATATATATTTTCAATTTTTAAGGTAGGTCACATTTTTTTATTTATTTTCTGTGCGCGAACGCACTGAAAAAACAAGTAAAAAGAATAAACACACACACACACACACACACACACACACACACACACATATATATATATATATATATATATATATATGTATGTATTTCAGTCTGGTTTGCTATTCCTCTCTCTCTCTTTCTTCCTCTTCTTCTTTAAATTGCGCAGACATGAATTCTTCGAAAAATCAGGAAAATGTGTATTTAAAGGAATTCTTTCGGGCTTTGTTTGAATATAAATCGGTTGTAGTCAAGCGGTCAAAGATAGGTCAGATCTTTTACGTATTCATATTACTTTTGAGCAGCATTGTTGAATAATTTATTTATGGAATATTTTTGAGACCTTAGCTGTCATTGGAGTTTGTAACAAATTTTCGGCCCGTCTACGCACTTGTCAGGTTGATGACTCAAGTTCGCGAGCGATAGTTGGCACTTTTTGTCGATTAGCTACGATGCGTCTTAGCTAATCATCGTAGGTAATCGAGAAAAAGAGCAAACTATCACTCGAGAACTTCAGTCATCAACCTGACGAGGGCGTATACTGTTAAATATAACAGACAATAAATGTCTATTATGTCTAATAATTAGCCTTTCAACATATTGTATTTTGGCTTTAATTTCTGGTGAAAATAAAGACTAAAATAGTCCAACATTATTCAACAAATACACACACATATACACACACACACACATATATATATATATATATAAGTGTATGTGTGTGTGCGTGTGTGTGTGTTTGTGTGTGTGTGAGCGAGAGTTAGAATGTAATCTAACCATCATCACCATAAAATATGAGACAATATTCACAACTCTAATTTAGATTATCTTCTAACTTTACTAATAAGTTATTTTTGATAACTGTAAATTAAATATATTAAGACCTGAGCTAAAAGTAAACAAAATGTAAGTGTAGAATTATCTGATATGAGCAAAGAAGGCAAACATCTACCGAAATATCGCAAAAGTCACATCATATAATTTAATCCACCTTTTAATCATAACGGTAAAACAAAAATCGGGAAAAATTTCCTAAACTATTTCACCCGAAAATGTTAAAATTAGTAATAGTTGCGTCAAGAAATCCGATGAATATACCTCATCGAATAAGAATAAGATATTAAATAAAAACATGTCCAACCTGCAAAATAATAGTAACTCCACTGTAATTACCAGTAACCCTTCTTCTTCTATGTACCTTGTCCTTACAGGACGTAAACGATCATGGCCTTCTACCTCTCCCTATCCCTGGTGGGTCTTAGCACGCGTTCTTCTGTAACATCTCGCAACCCCCATTCTGTCATCTACTTGCTCAGGCCCTTCAAATATGTTATCCGCTGCTTTCCCCTGTCTCTTTTTCTTTCCGTCTGGCCTGTTAGTATCAGGTTCTCCTTCCTCATTGCATGTTCCAGGAAATTCAGTTGTCTCTTCCTGATACTCAATCTTAATTTCCTTTCCGTTTCAAATTTCTCCAACACCTCATCATTGCTCACATGCTCGGTCCATGACATCCCCAATATCCTTCTGTAGAACCACATTTCATGTGCTTTAAGTTTTTTCTTCATTTTTGATGATATTGTCCAACATTCACTGCCATATTGAAGAACTGATATCATATAGCAATCTAATACTCTCTTCTTTGTTTCAAGTGAAACTTTCCTGTGTCTTTACTCAGCTTCTGGAACGCTTTCTTCGCCATGCCAATTCGCCTTCAAATCTCTGTGTCACACTATCCGTCTTCTGTTAGAACACTTACCAGGTATTTAATTTTAGTATCCTCCACCTGCATTTGGCATTTTGGGCTGCTCTTTTTGCTGATGATCATGCATTCACTTTTCTGGCAGTTTATTTGAGGTCCTTTCCATGTCTGCAATCAGCACTGTATCGTCTGCGTATCTTATGTAGTTCAAATTGTGGCCTCCGATGATAAATCCTGGCATAACATCTATGGTACCAAAAATATTCTCGCTGTACAAGTTGAACAGTTTCGGTGAAAAGACACATCCTCGTCTTACGTCGTTTTCTATCTTTGTAAATCTGCTGATTTTTTTACCTGTCTGTATGCAGAAAGTTTGCTGCCAGTAGAGATTCCTAATTACTCTAATGTCTTTCCCAGATATGTCGAGGCTGCCGAGCATCTCCATCAATTCTTTGTAGCGTATTTTGTCGAACGCCTTAAAAACAAAATGGTAACTGCCTGAAAATGCGACCTGCTCACTTAATGTTCAATGCCTGAACAATTGTATAATTTACCAAGCTAGCATCCATTCTGGCTGCGTTGTTATATATTATTTTGGTTCCATCGAAAATTAATAGAAATGCTTATTCTACAATCATAAACAGCCGGCACCAAATAATTTTTGCAATTTTAGAAACAACAAAAACCCAATTATTTCCTTGGACATCTTTGCAAAGACCAAATCTTATAATACTAATAGGAAATAGATGAAAAGGGAATGGATGGAAATTAAATAAATATAACTTGTGCCTTTTAGAAAAAAAAATTGTCATCTGAAAACTCCTTAATAAATTAAAGTTATTAAACAAATGAAGTGAATTAACGACTACATGCGATCATAGAAATCAATATCTGTATAAATATTTAAACCCTGACTGAATTTTCACTTCTTTATTCATATTTACTTATCTATTTATGTATTTATTTCTCCTATTCATTATCTTTTATTCTGTTCACTCTCTCTCTTTCTCTCTCTCTCTCTCTCTCTCTCTATATATATATATATATATATATATATATATATATATGTTAAAAAAGGATTAATTCAAAGATGTTGAATGGCCATTTCGATATGAAGATCCCCACGAGGGACGACACATCACCTCAGCAACAGAAAAAACCTTTCAGAAACTGGAGAAAAATTAGTCTACTTTTCCTTTTTAAATAGATTGCAAAGAAATTAAAAAATAAACAATAAAATAAAATAAAATAAAAATAAAAATAAAGGGAAAGAAAAAGAAAAAGAAAAAGATAGAATAAAATCAAATAAATAAGAAAAGAAAAAATTGACATCGTCTGGGTTCACAAAAAAATGGGAGAATGTAACTAAAAATTAACAGACAGCCGTGTTAAATCGACGTAAGTTTAAGCAACACGGAAAAAAGGTGAAATATATATTATCATTAATAATAAGAGTTTGTATTTTTTCAATGCCTTCGTCCACAGAAAATAAATAAAACCTCCCTAATAATTTACGTAAAAATCGACCGCCGCCACAAAAAAATATTTTTATAGCTTATACGATTTTACTTTCCATTTTCATTTTTAAGTTTTAGCATAAACCAATTCAATTAAGCATTTAATAAATGAAAACATTGCTACCCATGATATATAGATTATACGTTCATGATGTGCTTCTGATGTTTGCGTCGTGCATGAAATTCAGAGACGTACTATAGATGTAAGCAATGAATAATCATTAATATATATATATATATATATTATAAATTATATTTTAGAACATTTACAATTTTTTTAATATATATCTCACTACAAATTGTACATTTTGTTTCGACATTGGACTTCCAATGTCCCATCAGGTAGTGTGGAAAGGAACGAAAGACAATTTTCTTATATTTGAAAGTTGTGTGTGGGATGTTGGCGGGGGTTAGCGATAAGTGAATAAGTCTTGTAAATTGTCCGTTAGAATTTTAAAGAATGTGGGGTAGGTAGTGGGTATAGTTGATTCATGAAAGTTTGTTTTATGACCGCTTGGCTAGCCTTTATTCTTTGGTTTTATTAGAGGGGGAGAATAAGGTGCAAAGCATGGGAAAGGATGGGATTGGATCTATCTGTAATGTTCATTTGTACAACTATAGAATATTTTTGTATTTAAGCGCAGTTTTTTATTTAACCTAAATTCTGAATATAGAAAATTACTTTTTTCTATAAGTTTTTAAAATAGATTTGCTTATAGTTCGTGGTGTGTAATAGGTAAAATTTGATATAATAGGGTTTTTAGTACTATGAATGTTTATCGTCTTTAGGGGGGTTCCTAGTTTTGGTTTGTGCAGTATTTTTCAGCATGATTGCAAGGTTAGTTCTTTAATGTATTTACAGTTTACTGTGGTTTCATGCATCTGGTTTAAAGTTTGTCGCTATTTATGTATTTAATGATTTCAATTTTTTCTTGAAGAAAAGGAAACATGTTTCCTCTATTGATTTAGCTGCTCTTGCTTGTTTGAAGATTTTCTATTTAACTTTAGGTGTTTTATTTTCGTTTTTTAACTTCCAAAAATGTTTGGAAGGAGACGTCATGTTTTGTTTTACTTTGTTATTGAAGGATGAGAGGTGATTGTAAAAGCGCCTTTTAAATACGTTCATGGTGTTTCCGATATACAGTTTTTCATCTTTGGAATTCTCCATGGATGAAATCGAACACATATATATTAGGGATTTCATTAAACATTTATTAGGAATGGGATATTGGTTTGGGTTCTACAGTTACAAGGTTTGTTATTATGTGGCAGACTGGTATTAGTGTTGTAGTCATTTTTGTTGTGTACTTTTAATATTTTACTGTTATGTAATTTAATTATTTTTCTAGATTGTTGGAGCAGCTATAGCTTAGTTTTATTGTATTTCTATTGAATATTTTGCTTAGATGGATATTTTTGGGAAAATGCTTCTCTATTAGTTTAAGAAATTTAAGTCCCTGTTTAAAGTTAACTAACTCATTAAAAGGAGGGTTATGCCATATGATTTTTCTGTTTCTATTTTTTTATGAGCACTTGAATTTTTCGACAAAGTTAATTTTGTATGATTGATATCTGCTGTCTTTGAGAATTATATATATATAAATAACTTTGTGTCTATCAAATATTTTTTATTTGAGGAGTGTGTGTTATTTAGGCGTTCGACTGATGATGGGATATGCATGATAATGAATGGTGGGTGATTAGAATTGGGGTTTATATAGATTGGGTGAGAATTATTTTTCATACAATTTTGGAAAGTGTTCGATACTAAGTCTAATGTTATGTCTAGGAAGTGAACTTGCTTGATATTAGGGTTAATTATTACGTTAAGACCAAAAGATTTAAAGACTTATGAATTAATATTCTGGTTTTATCGACATTATCTTCCGTATATTTATTAATTATCATGAGTCTATCATCTCTATAGAGTCCTATATTGTTGGTGTCATTTTTTTATACGCTGTGAAGTTGTACAATAAGTATGGTCTTACTAGATCCAAAGATTCCGCAGATTCCAGGGCTCCCATAGATAAATCAAAATTATCCGTTTAATTTTTTGTCCACTGTTCGTTGTTGTAGATAAGATTTGATTTTCTACAGTTCAAAATTGTTTTGATTTCATCCTTTGAGATGTCAGAATCGAACTCTGCGAATTCCAGGGCAAGATTGAAAGACCCTCAGATATCGTTGGGTAAAAATCCACGATTTCAAATTGTACGAAAGTGGCATTATTTTTTTCGCCAGCTTCTCGAACCATTTGATTACATCCATTGTAAACTCACCATTGCATGAGTTGGATTTTTTTCCTTATTCGTTGGTTAACTCTTTCCAGTATTACTTTACCAATTCTACCGATTTCTGATTCTCTATAATTTATTATTCTAGTGGGTAATTTTTGGTAGAATCCCGGCTGATGGTTTTTTTAACATTATGTATGCCTCCTTTGTTGTAATTTTGGGGACTCTATAGCTTATTTGTAGTTTACCCGTAATTTGTTTTTCTGGGTAGTTTATTCTATCTATGTGGTTTTGGTGGCCCGTGATAATTTTCCTGTAGTTTTTTGGTAGGTTTTTCTTAATTAGGTCTTTGTACTCTTTAGGGTCCATCTCATAGAAAATCGATGTTTTATTCGATCTGACAAAAATCTTATTAGATTCGCTTATGCTACTGACTAGTGTGTCCAAGTTTTTTTTAGAAATTTGTTTTTGCGTTTGTGAAAGGTGATTTTGTTAATAATCTCAAATAGGTCGTTCTCGAAGTTGTCAATGTGAGGTGCGGATTTTAGGTTTTTTATATATATAAAGGGTGATTCACGGTAAACAGATGTTTTTGGAACGCTCCTTACTCCCCTTGAGTTGGGGATAAGAATGGGAGAGGAAGGTAGTATTTAAACCCGCTTAAGATGCCATTTAGTTAGTTGTTATTTATACGTTTCCCGAGACTCACCGTTGAAATTGTTAGAAGTAACTGATGCTTGTACTCCAATAGCACTTTTCTTGCACCTCCGGCCTGTGAAATTCCATAACATTTACTTACTTCCCTGATAGCTATAAACCCCCCAAAAATAAATGCATTGTCAATTGCTATCTTCCCTCTTGAATCTCCTTCAACTTTTATCCTTTCCTCAATATTCCCTTTACCTAGTCTATTCTCTCATCTCCTTCAGCACCAGTGCGGTCTCGTCTTACTTAGGGTGAAATGTTTAAAAATGTATATATATATATATATATATATATATATACGGTCTTTACATACATACATACATATATATATATATATATATATATATATATATATATATATATATACGAGTATTTAAGCTCTCACACCCTCATTGGGCAGTCTGGATGAATGGTAGATTTTGGAAAAACAGTAGCTACTCTAGCATCTCCGCATCGTACATTATGCAATGAAATAGAACACTCTGATTTACTGGCGTGTATTTACATGGCATAACACACACTAAAAGTATTCCTTCTTCTACTCCCGTATCTCAGAGTTAGAATCGCTGACTTGTGTCAATTCGCTCACGTTTCGATTCTGGCTCAAAGC
This sequence comes from Ascarosepion bandense, assembly GCA_037127315.1. Classification (NCBI taxonomy): domain Eukaryota; kingdom Metazoa; phylum Mollusca; class Cephalopoda; order Sepiida; family Sepiidae; genus Ascarosepion; species Ascarosepion bandense. Next base: position 2,068,328 of record JBBBDQ010000665.1, on the reverse strand, counting down.
AATCGGATGTCTAATCGTACTGATTAGCTCTGATACAGCGAAACAGATCTGTCTTCGAATATATATATATATATATATATATATATATATATATATATATATATATATATATAAGAGTGAACGTTGAAGTCAACACTTAGGGGCGACAGATTGTTTCATGGTAAGCGCAATCATCAGGTCAGTTGTTGAGTTTTTCCTGGGCTTTTTATATATACGTGTCAGTGGGGCATTGGTGGTAATCATTCTAACGGTTATTTTGGCGGAATAAATAAAAAATAATAATAAGGAACAAATTATAAACAAATTAACAAACCGCCGTAGATATAACATCCATTACAATAGAAAATTAATAAATATAATAATTTAATAAATAAATAAAATAATAACAAATAATAATAAAAAAATAAGAAAGTAATGAATAGAAAATACAAATAAATAAATTATTCATCGAAAAAGAAAAGAATAAACAAATAATATGTCAAATAGATTTACTCAAATAAATAATCAAGCCACTCTCGCCAAAATAAGCCACAATGCCCCACTGACACGTATATATAAATAGCCAAGGAAAATCTCAACAATCGGTACGTGAGCATGAAACAATCTGTCGCCCCTGAGTGTCGATTTCAATGTTCACTCTTTTATATTTACGTACGCTCTGTCTGATATTGAGTACTTTATCCTATAAATAGAGCACGCCTTGAAACTGTATATATATAGAGAGAGAGAGAAAGTAAGAGAGAGAGAGAAAGAGAGAAAATGAAAAAGAGAGACAGATGAAAGGGAGATAGAAAACAGGGATATAAGCGGGAGAGAGGGGTGAAAGAAAGCGTGAAAGTTTGAACAAAATATAGAAGTAGAGACGACCGTGTTTTTTTTTCATCCTTAGAATATTCGTGAATGTACACACCTGTGCGCAAAAAAAAAATATACATATACTGCTAGGTACTGTGCATCTATGTGTGTCTGAGCAGATATAGATATATGTATAATTATGCAAACGTGATGCGTTTTTCTTATATCACTTGAGGTGCATTTTTCACAGAACGAAACATATTGTAGATTATATTTAAAAGTTCTTTACTCTTTTTTATAAATCGTTTTTTTTTTCTTTTTTTCATAATCCGAACTCATATATACTTTTTAAATAATCCTTCTTACTACCTACATCTTAAACTCAAAGTATTCTGTACGTAAATATCATAAAAAAATAATATCACCCAGGCAAATAATTTGGCATTCTAAAATACATTCTGATGTGGTTTATTCTTCCGAAAATGGCATCTATTTTTTGCTTCCTTTTCTGTTATTTTTTAATTCATTGTTTCCAATGTTTCTGCTGCGTTGTTTTGCTGTATTTGACATTTCTTTGCAATTTTGCATGTTATACCGACATAGTCTCAAAATTCAAGACCGTCAACCTAAATAAATAATACTGACACAGCTAAAATATAATCGTGTAAAAAAATTGACAAAGAATGAAATATAATTTGGTGGATAAACAAAAGCTGTTTTTTTTTCATACATAAGGCATGTTGATTTTTAGACATGATTTCCATACTGCGCAGCAATCGCTCTGAAGATATCCTATAGACTGTCATCAGGAGAGCATGGCAATTCCAAAAATTGATAAACAATTACCTATCTTCAGTTTTTGTTTTCTACATTTAAAAATTTCATCGATGTTTTCCTCTCTTTTCATTCGTGGTATTCACTCTTAATTTCTTTACATTCAAATAATTTTTTTAAATAAATGAAACGGAGAGTGAATTAAATTTTAAAAGAAATGGGATGGTTATCTAAGCTTTGTGATTTATCATTACAATCTTTCTTTTTCTTTTTTTATAAATGGTTTCCTTCCTTCTTTTTCTTTAAAGGAGAAAAAGATTATTTTATATAAATTTTAATCAAATTGTATTGTTCTTAATATTTTTTTGTTTTCATTATCTTACCCGGAGCAAAACAATGAAACCACTAAGATGTTACTGAATATTAGAGAATATGAAAAATTAAAATAAACGCAATTATGAAGAGATAACAGAGAGGGAAAAAGAATTAATAAGACATAAGATAATAACTAATATGGCATTTAAGTTTGACGGTAAAAGTTGGTTGGGAAGCAAGGGAGAAGTACAATAAAAGAAACTCTTAGCATAGCATCTAACTATTTTAAGTGCAAAATAGTGAGACCTTAACACCAGTCTAGTACTGCGATTAAATTTATAAAGTCTATGTAGGACAATGAAGAGCTATCCGAACAATAATGAAATTATTTATAGAAATGTTACAGGGAAGATATATGGGAAAGAGATGCCAGGTCAGAATAAATAACATTGCAGACAGTTCTTTGGATTTTATGAGGAATCTCAAAATGTAGAGCACGAGCACTAGACCATACACTACCGGCCATAATGTTTAGGCCACTCAAGTCTGATTTTTTAAAGAATTGTTGTTATTTCATATTACTTTTTTTTTAGTATTTATAGCCAATAAAATAGAATAGTTATTTTGTCATTATTACATTGCAAAATTTTACAAGGCAAGGAAGCAAAGATGAACTCGTCTGAATCACCCTGAGTTTTCATCATTCATTCATTTATGAAACTAAAATATAGGTATTTGTTAAATATTTATAAATTCATTTAATGCACATGTTATTGTGCAAGATTAACAAAAGAACCATTTTATTTTCATTTACAATTATTCACCATAGTATGAAATACATCGTATTTTAAAATACTGGGGTGGCTTAATAATTATGGCCGGTAGTATATGTAGTAGAAATATTCAGAGAAACGACGAATAATAGACTTATAAGTATTTAAGATAGAATCTGCAGATAAAAATTATTGACTTATATATACTTATTTTATATACTTATATTAACCTCAATGACAAGCGGCTAGTATCGAGGTCTTAATAAAAAGTAATTAAATAGGTAATATTAGGTTCTTACTAAAATGATGACCGTTTGAAATGTTGTATTTTGAAAAGCTATTTTAACATAGTATTCACGATATATATAAGGTGAATTTTGATATCCATAACAATTAATGTGTGCTCTTTAAAAAATTAAAATGTTTTAGCCACATCTATTCTTGAAACATAGAAGCCATGAATTATGCACCTGATAAAACATGGTCTTCTTTTATTGTTATTGCTCGAGTTCAAACTTAAACACAATGCCTCCCAAGATTCTGCCAATATCAACAGAGCATGGAAGATGGGTCTACAATTGATTAGACAGTAAGACAGTGGTTCCAGAAAATCCGTACTTCTGATGAGAGACTTGAAGATGAAGAAGGTAGGGGACGGTCATGCTGTCTTGACAACGAAAAATTGCAAGCAGTTGTTGAGCAAAACCCACGTCAAAGTGTCAGAAAATTGTCTTGGACGCATGGTGTTAGCACTGCAATAGTTCCATGGCATTTGCAGAGTATTGGCAAGTTGAAGAAGATCGATAAAAGAGTTTATGATGATCTCAATAAAAATCAAAAGCTTATGCGTTTTAAAGTGTGCTATTTCTAACTAACACAAATGATCCCTTTCTTGAAAGAATAGTCACTTGTGATGAAATGTGAATCGTTTAGCATAACCATAGAAGTCAGGTCAATGACTTGATCATAATTGATCCTCTAAACATTTTCCAAAGCCAAAGTTGCATCAGCAAAGGTTTTGGTAAATGTCTGGTGGTTTGCAATTGGTGTTATCCACTACCGCTTACTGAAAGCCAATCAGAGCAATATTACCGAGGTTTATTGTAATCAACTTGCTGAAATGCATCCACACCTGTAAACTTGGAGCGGCACGTTTCGGATTTAGAAATGCTTCGAGTGTTTGTAAACATTTATTTTCCAGGCGCAATTTTACTTTAATAAAACTTCTTGGTTGCTTTTCACTATTTAAGAAAATACTTTGATTTGGTTGATTTTATCTTGCTCCATATCAATACGATTTGATATTTAATGACGAAATGTAAGTATTTTAAATACAAATTCCCGACTTAAACTAAATATATTGTGAACGCCTTCTACATCATTTTTTACTTTTATTATATAAGGATGCTATATATTAGTCATCAACATACAAGGACTTGGTGTAAAATTGCAGAGCCAAATATGTATATTTATTTCCGTAAGTAGGATGATCATTTCTGCAAAGTACATTTGCTTTGTCACGATCTATGAAATATTCAAGAGTTTTTTCATACACCAGAAGTGCATTTAAAAAGAAGGAGAAGAAAAAATAAGAAAGAAAAGTGGGAGGAAAAGTGAAAAAAAGAGAGGGAAGAGTATATCAGAAAGAAGACGTGTGCGTAAATATATATATATATATATATATATATATATATATATATATATATTGTTTAATTACTTATGTTTTGGTCATAATAACATTACACCAGTACAAATTTGTATTAAAGAAGTTCGATACAATTATATTGTAAAACTTTTGCATATATAGAGAGAGAGGGTGAGAGAGAGAGTGTGTGTGTCTGTGTAAAAACAATTTAGGGTGGGGGATATTTTAAGGTGCAACTTTTGCACCATATTGGTCTGACGAGCCGCAATTATAACATCATTATGCGGTGAAATAAGTATTACCCATTGTAATCGTTGTAAATCAAAGATTTTTCTGAATTATATTACTCTGTTAAATTGAATATATGAATTTAACATTGAGCTTTTTTAAGTTCCTCTCCATCGGAATTTCCCTGGACAGCATACGAAGTGTGCTACGATATATATATATATATATATATATATATATATATATATATATATATATATATATTCCATTAGTAAACGTGTTATTACACGACCTAAGTTTCTACAATGAGTGGTGTTTCAGGCGATATTTAATAACGGATTTTACCGTTTACCGTTTTTCTAAGAACGCTCACGTAACGGTGTGTTTTTTTATCGTTCACGTGGCAGGGAATTTTTGAACGCGCAGTTTTTAAAATTACACGGAATTATGGGGTTTTCATCTATTGTTGTATGAACCTAAGAGGTATTTTTAGTATGATTACACCTCATCATAATTTCTCTTCTTTCATTCAATAGTTAGTTTTTGTAAGCGTAAACTTTCTTAAATAAAACGGTGAACGGTAAAATCATTTATTAAAATTGCCTGAAAACACGACTAATGGTAGAGACCTAGGTCGCGTAATAAATCGTTTACTAATGGAAAATATTCAAACGTTCTACAATATAATTGTATTGAACACTTTTTAATACAAATGTGCACTGGTCTAATATTATTATGACCGGAAACTAAGTAATTAAATCATCAATATATTCAATATATATATAAGTTTTTTTTAATTTTAAAGCTTCATAGAACGTTTTATCAAGAAAAAAATAAGGATATAAAAGTGTATTATATAATTCCAAAATATAAAATTCAATAAACTTATTTTGATAAAGTTATAAGAATAATTATATAACATTCGGAAAAAATAGACGATCAAAAGCATCAGAACGATTAACAAAATCATTCGCTCATAATAGATACATCATATCCAAACGAAAATAGCATTCATAATTCATTAGTACTTGATGTGAAAAACTTTTACTTTCAATAACAGCTTGACAACTTTTGCTACATGAACGAATTAATGTCTTGCATTCATTAACGGATATTTTCTCCCATTCTCCTTTCAAATTAGTCCATAGTTCTTCAACGTTTGTTGGATTCTTTTCCTTGTCTCTTTTATTTACTAACTTCCAAACATTCTCAATAGAATACATGTATGGGCTTTGAGCAGACTTCTCCATAATAGTAACATCCTCCTCAGAAAGAAATGTCTTCGCTGTGTGACATGGCGCGTTATCATGCATTAATTGCAGTTAAAAAATTAAGTACAAAATATTTCTTCAAAATCTTTTTGTATACAGTTGCGTTAATTTTACCGTGTAGCCTAACAAGAGGTCCCGTACCAGCAGCTGAAAACATGCCAAACACCATCACACCTCCTCCTCTAAAATTAACGCTACTTTTAGTGCACTGAGGCAAATATCGTTCAGGACAGCGTTGAACAAACCTTCCCCCGTCACAAACGAACAGGTTAAACTTTGACTCAGAATCTCACTGTTCTTCTGTCCATATGAGGTGTTCAGTGGCAAAATTCAATCGGCTCATTTGATTATTTTTAGAAATGTAATGCTTCGTAGAGGCTACCCAACGGTACAGATTTATTTCATTAAGTCTTCGGGAAATAGTGTGCCTTGATATTTCACTTCCAAGGTTCGCATTAGCTCTTTTTTATTCTTTACCAATCCATCTATCTTCCCTTACAGTAGTTTCCCTAGGCCTGCCAGGTAGTTTCTTGGCTTTACATGAAACAGTTTCCTCCAGTTTTCTTAAAATACTATGAATAACACTTTTAGATTTCCCCACATCTTTTTTAAATATCCCCAATCGAGAGTTTATCTTCATTATGTAAATTGACTATCAATTTTCACAGTTCCAATGACGTCGTAGATTATTTCGCCATGTTTACAATGCAAGAGTCAGTTAAGAACCGATGTAATTTAGTAAAATGCCCGATTTTATATTCTTACGCAAAACAAAATTTCAATAATGTAAAATAATTATTAAATTTTATGGATTTATTTAATTGTTCTGATGTTTTTGATCATTTATGTTTTTCGGATATTCTATAATTATTCTTATAACTTTATCAAAATCAGTTTATTGGACTTTATATTTTAGAATTATATTATTTACCTTTATATCCATTTATTTACTTGATAGAATGTTCTTTGAAGCTTTATAAAAGAAAAGTTATTCATATTTAAACTTTTTCTTAACATCGTTCTGATCTTTATGCTCTCTACTCTCTCTCGCTCTCTCTCTCTCTCTCTCTATATATATATATATATATATATATATATATATATATAATTTATCCGACACCTAAGGCCGGCCGCCACCCGGATTTCATGCACTTGAATGCAATCTTCAGGCCACCGGAATAAAAGGCTGTTACCTCGGACCATTTATACCCAGATGCGAAGTCATCCAATACCCAAACTCAACAGAGCCTAAATATAAGTCACAGAGGTAAACTGTAGTTATAACTTACTGAAAGCACACCAAAATCATTAAAAAGTGCTCAATATCACACAAGGTGGTAGAGTGAAATATAATAATTTATATTTTGGTTGTTCCTTACACCTGAAACCCGTCATGACTCGGGTTTCATGAACGTAAATGCAATTTTGAGGTTGCCGGAATTCAAGGTTAGGTTACCCCGGAGCATTTATACCCAGCTTTCACTCATCCTGTGACAGGCTTATTTTTTATGTCTTGAAACAAATATGCATAATTTTTAATGTCCTTTTCACAGATCGATTTGAATCCATTTAGCTATCTCTCTTTGTCTTACCACTCCCTTCCTACTCACTGAAACTGTATTTGAACGCTTACCTTCTAACATACGCTTCTCACCTCTGTTTTTCACTTCCCCTCCCACTTTTCTTTCTTATGTCTTTCCTGGTGGACTGGGGTGAGAAATGGCTCGTTCATTTTAATGCTTCCAAAACGAAGCTGCTATCTATTACCCCTTACTAGCAATCTCTCCTACCCCCATTAGCATGGATCAGGCTAGACTCCCTGAGGGTAAAGCACTGCACCTTCTCTGGTTAGCTCTCATAACAGACATCAAGTGGAACGATTATATCGAATCCATAGCGAAATTCGCTACTTAGAAAGTCGGTTCTCTGTGTAGTGCCAGGAAGTTTTTCCTGTCTAAAATAATCTTGTACATATATAAATCTACAATCCGCCATTGCATTGAATACTGCTGCCATATTTGGTCGGGTGTCTTTGCTATCCACCTAAGGGTCCTTGACAAAATCCACTGGAGAATCTGTAATATGATTGATTCCGACCTGGCAGCTCAGAAACAGTCACTTTCTCACCGGCGCAATGTGGCTTCTCTGTGTCTCTTCTACAAGTACTTCCACGGCTTCTGATACAATGAACTTAGCTCTCTGGTTCCCCCTATGCATGAATTTGCTCGAGTCACACGATTAGCAACTAGATCCCACGCTTTTGCTGGGAAACCAATAAAATGTAAACGCAAATTCTACTCCAGTAGCTTCTTTTCTCTCACTTCACGCCTGTGGAATTCCCTTCCGTTTACTTGCTTCCTACGACAGCTACAATCTCCAAGAGTTTAAGTGTAAAGTCAATAGTCATCTCCTCTCTTGCTAACTTGCATCCTCCCTCTCATGCGCTTTTCTTCGTCCACTCCACTGTCAATATCTTAACCATTCTCTTACCCACTTCCTGACAGGCCCTGTAACCTATCACTCTCTCTCTCATAACTTTCATCTTATGTAAACTCCTGCGCACCAGTAGCAGTAGACTACCTTGCTTGGGGTGATATGATTATAAAAAAAATTATTCTTTTTAATTGAACTTCCGGTGTAGGAATAACGTTTTGAATTTCTCCATAATAAAATATCGCTGACAAAAGGAATGTCCCTCTCAGAAATGATAATCCGACAAATATAAGTTTCATTTGAAATATATATAGTTTGATTTGGTCATTTTATTTCGCGTAATATCAATATCTCTCTGGTTTTCTAATGCCGAAATCTAAATATTTTAAGTAGTTTTATGTTTTCTACTACAGATATTGTTGGTTATTTAGTTATAAAATTCATTGTTAGTAATTCTGCTTTAAAAACGTACCGTTGACGGTTATCTATTTCCCATAACTGGCGCCCTATTAGTGGCTACTGACCCGGATTAGTGTTATACTGCCGGATGTAGTCCAGTCTCATACTAGGACTATTCTAAGAAAGTAAGAACCAGATGTTGAAAAAATCGACCAAACAATCAACGTGAAATAACTATTTCATAACTCTTTAATATCGTACAGTTTCGCAAAACAAACTGTATTTCAAAATATAACTACAACAAAACTACAACATAAAACATACATATCATTACTTCATTTGATTTTTGAAGTATAAATTACACGCGTATATACGGCCCATAAAGTACGTGTATAAATCAAAGATTATACACACTTTCGTCAATATAATATGTTTTAAGTTGGGCAAACTGCTAAGTTGATTAATTTTAGAAATATCTGTTCAGGATGGCTTATACTTGCTACTGTTTTGAAAGTTTGAGCTCAATCACGCTATTGTACCTGCTGTTATTGCAGTGCATACCTGACCGCTTTGCTAGCAGTGTACATCAAGGACGAAAAAGAGCAGTAGTAGTTAGAGTGAAAAAGCTGGCGAAGTGGAACTTCTTTTTTTTTTCAATAGAACTCGAAGGAAATTCGGATGAATCGTGTACGTGCCAGGGTGGGTATTGTGAGGACCTCGGCAAGTTGAATCAATAATTGTAGTTCATCTGAACATGAAAATACCGATAGTAAAGTGCGATAACCATATTTTGTTTGTGGAAAATAATTATAAGGTGGATAATTATTCATCAGTCACAAGTGAGCGTAAATAATTTGGAAATATATCAAGTCTGGAAAGTTAAGACTGGGTCTATCCAGCCCGGATATGGCAGCATTATACCAACTTTGGTCTGATCTGTCTCTTGTAAAGTTAAAGCATAACAGGCAGAGCTATGTACTTTCTAGAACAGCACAAAGAACCAACAACCCTCCCAGGCAATTTAGCGATGCTGCTCTTGAGGTATGAACTGGTTTTGGCTTCCCATAGATGTTTCGGGCAATGTAGAATGAAGCTGGGTATACAGTAGACTGTGATTCTTTACACTGCAACATTTACGCCGTGATTAACGTTCAGTCCTTCTTTCTCGGATCTAAAAGTTTTTACTTTTTTTATTTCTAGGACAAGTTCACTTTTGTGAATTTACCAATGGCCGGCATAGCCAAATAAATGTAGTTTGCATTGTTATTATTTAAACGATATTGCTTCCCCATCAATATGTGTTTTCGTACTGGTTTAATTCCCTTGTAAAAAATTGAATGAATTCTCTCCTATATAGTATTTACCCATTATTGAATTAGAAATATTAATTTATATATATTCGAAGTAAAAAAAAAAATATTAAAATAATTTATATAAAATATTAGCTATAAGTGTATTAGCTATATATATATATATATATATATATATATATATATATATAGATATATACATACTACATACATATATATATATATATATATATATATATATTTCTATATATATACATATATATATATATATATATAGAGAGAGAGAGAGAGAGAGAAACCTGACAACTGACGTTGCAATTAAATTGTAGCTCTCAGGAAATAAATTAAACAGAAGGGAATTCCACAGTCGGAAAGTACGAAAAAAGAAACTGGAAAAGTAGAATAGGCGGTTATATGTAACAATTTCAACGGTAAAATGTGTGATTTTGACTCCAATCTAGTAGCACACTTAAAGTCACGTGGTCAGTGCACGAGAGAAAAAAGTTGATATTACAATATTTGTAGAAAAGACAGAGGGTAGCCACGTCACGTCACTGAAGTCGATATGCAAAGGCAAGACCGGTTACAATGCAGAGCATTATTGGGATATTGTCGAGAACCTCGAGTTATATAGCAGGAACAACCGACCAGATGTGGCAACAGTATTCAATGCACGGACGAATTATAAGTATACAAGATGGATTCTGACGATCAATCATGCAGATTTCTTTACAGGTAATGAATAGGCATGAGGCGAAACGGATGTAGTTCTTTTGGAATTTGAAAACAGGAACAAAATGGACACGCCTCTTTAGATTCAAAAACTGCTAAAATTTCTGAATCACGCAATGATCTGGTTTGGATAATTTGGCGGACACTGGACATAGTAAAGTAAAGAGGAACAGAATAAAAATTCAACCTACCTAACAAGTTTTATTGTAAATTGATCTTCGAATAAAGAATGAAATGGATAGTAAGGACAAATATGTCCCTACAAAGCATAGTAGAGCGTCAGGAGGATCTTTCTCATTTTTAGATTTTTGTTTAAATTTCAAATTTATCCTACACCGTTGTGTACAAATACCATCTTTTTATTATGAATAGAACTATTCCTTATATCACGACTGAGTATTCAGCTTTGCTGATGATATAACGGTATATAAATGCAGTCTAAATCTCTATATGACTAAGTTTTGGCAGCGGAACTCTTCTCTGACTTAGTTGTAATATCATGATGTGGGTAGAGAACTGGCTGTTCGCATTTCATGTCTGGAACAACAAACTAGTAACAATGTATCATGATGGATCAAACCCAGAAATTTCATCACCCGCGATAAACAGATAATTTTTCAAAGCTGCCCCGGAATTTAAGTATCTATAGGGACATAAAATCCATCCAGACACCAAGAGAAACTCATACATACAATCCATAGCAAAAGATGATCTCAAAAAGGCTAGTTTGTTATACTGCTTCAGTTGATACAGAACTCATTCTGCCATTCTTTACCTTTGTTAGGCCACGTACCTAGAACGCCTTTTCGAACTTAAATATAATACAGACCTCAACTGGAAATAGTTAATACGGTCGTTTATTAAAAAATACTTGAAAAATTTTCGGTTCCCTTTTCAGCTCTAGTAAGTACTTAAATATAACCTTGGCTAGCAACCAGTCAACCGCAGCAGGTATTGGCCAACTGTTACGGGATAATTAAAATACCTGGGGTCTATAGAAGTAAGATTTGGGACCCTGACTTTAAACAAATCTCAACGAATCTTTCTACATCGCTTGTGAGGAAGCCGGCTCAACCCGACCAGGGTGAATGCGGAAACAGGTACAGGTACAGGTAAGTACCTAAATTCGCTTGCTATCTTTTACGTTTACAAGGGCTAAATCAGTTAAAAAAATACACTGCAGATGCTAGATAGGTAAAAAAGATCCCCTGTATTCACTTGTTCCATCTGAAATGTTTTTCTGCTTTCATGTTGATCAATTACTTTCCATCCAACAAATAATTTTTCAAAGATAAAACATAGCAAGCCTCTGGATGCTATATAGCTCTTTTCATGAAAAGCTTTATTTTTTAAATACACCTGTTCTAAATTTCACGACGAAGATCCGTAATACCACGCACACTCTAGGGAACAAATCATTTCTTTTGTAATCCGTGAGTTCGATGTACATTCCACTCAAACAGCTTCTGAGGAACTTGCGCTTTGTGGAGACGACTCCCAAAATAATGCTTTCTGAATGACTACAATTTTAACCTGTAAGGTCTTGGGTTAAACGTTATCTTCCCCAGATAACAGCATAAACTATGCCTCTTACTCTGAAACCGACTATCTCGAGTAACTCTTGTGCCTTATGTATAGCGACACCATTCTAAAAGAAGAAAAGTATAATGAACTTTTATTCATGAGCTTAGTCATTTATTAATTAGTAGTGATTTTTAATTAATAGAAATTGAATCTACTTTATATCTATTTATAAATTATTTATTTATTTTATACTAGCAATATAACCCGGCGTTGCTAGGGTGTAATGAAAGCTTTAAAACTAATCCATGGTCCGGGAGCTCAGACTCAGTCTAAAGAATATTTGTGTGAAGTTTGGTGAAAATCGGATAAAAATTGTGGATTTGTGTAAAGGACATACAGACAGATAAACAGACACACACACAAACATACCTCCTTATATATATATATATATATATATATATATATTATCGACTTTCTGCACTATTGTAAGACCAGCAACCTTGAAACTTCTGAATATCCTTTCTTATGTCTATGAGTGTATCAAGTTTGATTAAAATCGGCACTCTGCTTCTATAACTCGATTTTTACGGTTATCGATTTTCGATATTTATCAGGGGTACCTCGACACAAAACCTAGCTAAGAACACTCGCACAAGTACAACTGTGTAAATTTTCAAGAAAATCGGTTCAGTTGTTTCGGAGTCTATAGGTAACGGACACATACACACACACATACATACACACAGACAAGGTTCCATTTATAAATAAGTTTAGATTTATTATTTATATTATATTTATATTGCTTTAATTTAAACGAAATAGAATTATTTTTTTAAATTATTTTTATACGTTTGATAGAGGCTTGCTCTCAGTATATATTCTTGCTTATTCTAATAAATTTCATATATATATATATAGTGTATCGAGGCAGCAAATAAGTTTCTAAACATATACTGTTAAATATAAGAGACAATGAAAGTCCATTATGTTTAATTATGAGCCGTTCTAAAGATCGTATTTTGGCTTTAATTATCAGGTTAAAATAAAGAAAGAAATTCTTCAATATTTGAATATATTTTATGAAGTTTGATGTGAGCCGAAAGCTTAGAATCAACTTAATAAAAAATATCCAAATGTTGTAGAATTTATTTTTGTGTTTATTTTCACCTGAAATTAAAACCAAAATAACGGCTCATGATTAGACATAATAGATATTCATTGTCTCTTATATTTAGCAGTATATATATATATATATATATATATATAGGTTTCATTGAATAATATAGACCACATATATAATATAATTGCCACTATACCCTCAAATGACCAAAAACCTACCACCACCACTTCGTTCACGGCCTGCAGCCATCTGCCACGCAAAAATGAACCTGTTTAATTTTCTCTGGTTAATTCCACACTTTTAATAATTTAAATGTTTTATGTTCACTATATATTAAATGTTCATCCTTTGATAATGGCTTATGTAAGCCGAAAGCTCATACCCGGTAAAAAAATCAACAATTACTGTGATTTCTATCGAGCGAATCATACGAAATGATCTTACACAAAATAAGTAGACAGAACTTGTCTGTATTATTCAATTAAACCTGTATTAATGAAAAACGCTGTCAAAATACATACAATATTTTTCCTAACAGTTCAAATAAATCTTTGTGTGCGTTATCAAATCCGTTTGTGCTGTCCCTCTGGCATATCTAATAAACAACATGGCTCGTAAATAAATAATAATGACTCATTAAATACCACTGTCACTTGAAAATAAATAGTTACAGTGGATAAAATTGTTTGACTCTAAACAGGTCCTTAGTACATGCTTGTTTGCGTAATAAATTCAGTGGCAAAAAATAAGTATAATATTTAGACGTGGATTTGACAGAAGATCGAGTTTATTGAGAAGAACTCGAACGCTTACGCTTAGGCCAGGAATAAAAATTGCCTAACCCCGCAGCTGTCGATTGCGCTGGCCTAGGTGGCGATCACAATCCACTCCTCTTCCAAAAAGGCTAGTTCACACCCAGGCATCTGTTCTTCAAAATCTGGAATCTTACAGTATTCAATTTTCTCAGATGAATATATGTCCTCAGTCATAGTTAAAACTGAGCCACGCTCTCTCTCACCGGCGCTTCCCTGTGTCTCTTCTATAAATACTTCCATGGCTTCTGCTCCGTTAGATCACTGGTGCCACCTAGGTTCGAATTTGCACGAGATACTAGATTAGCAACTAGATCCCACCCTTTTACAGTGAAACCGATAAAATGCACCCTCAGCTTCTACTCCAACAGTTTCTTTTCTCGCACTTCCCGACTGTGGAATTCCCTACCACATGACTGCTTCCCCGACGGCTACAATCTTCAGCAGTTTAAATGTAAGGTCAATAGACACCTCCTAACACATTAACTCGCTTCCATTCTTTCAAACACTCTTCCCATCCTCCCAACTACCTATCACCTCCCTTCTGACATTTCTTATCTAACCACTCTTTCTATTTACCTACCCCTATGTAGCTCCAAGCGCAATAGTGGCAGTGGAATGCCTTGCTTGGGGCGAAACGATTAAAAAAAACTCTGCCTGAAGACAGCAACGCAACTGTGAGATAAATAATCTCCACCACCAAAAAGGCTGGTTAGAATAAGGCCAGGCAAACAATAAGTATAAGTCAAGATGCTGGAAATGAGAGAACAAACTGTTTTTCTGCGTAATTACTGCTCAGACAATCATTGCAAAGGCTGCAATATTTCATGTGAGGAAATCAATTAATTTTATATTGATGATACGAAATAGGCTGTAACGAAGGTCATTAATTTTTATCGATGGCCACTACACGTTTTAAAACGGTGAATTAAGTTGATGGACGGGAAATGTTTATCGCCTTGAGGCAGCGATGTTCAATACAGCAGTGGATAATGGTCACAAAAACATTTTAAGTTTTGAACTGAGGCTTTCAGTTAGAAAGTTAAATGAACAACAGAAGAAAAATCTGTTATATTTAATCTTTTTATTAAAGTTTTAGCTTGATGTATATAAACTTCTAGATAGATAGATAGATACAAACAGAAATACATAGATTTGAAAATAGATAGATAGATAGATAGATAGATAGATAGATACGAACAGAAATACATAGATTTGAAGATAGATAGATAGATAGATAGATAGATACCAACAGAAATACATAGATTTGAAAATAGATAGATAGATAGATAGATAGATAGATAGATAGATAGATAGATAAAAGATACCAACAGAAATACATAGATTTGAAAATAGATAAATAGATAGATAGATAGATAGATAGATAGATAGATAGATAGATAGATAGATACGAACAGAAATACATAGATTTGAAAATAGACAGATAGATAGATAGAGAGATAGGAACAGAAATACATAGATTTGAAAATAGATAGATAGATAGATAGATAGATAGATAGATACCAACAGAAATACATAGATTTGAAAATAGATAGATAGATAGATAGATAGATAGATAGATAGATAGATAGATAGATAGATAGATGTTGAACGGACTCGGATAGATAGATAGATAGATAGATAGATAGATAGATAGATAGATAGATAATGAATAGCCATAACTATAGCACATGCTGAAAATGTAACCGTCCAATTTTATTCACTGTACTTTTGGAGTGCTTCTAGATTTGTACAGAGATATCATATATATATATATATATATATATATATATATATATATATATATTCACAGCTCTGTATATTATATATCGAGCACTGTTTGAAATTATTGTTTTGGACGTTGTAAAAAATTATTTTCTTCGCTCCTTATCCACTCGGATATATATATATATATATATATATATATATATATATATATATATATATATATATATATTTCCCATGAGAAAAAAGGAGATGGAGGCTAAGTTGGAAGAAAAAATTATTGGATGAGATGTATAATAATTTTTGTATTTCACTTGTGTACGCCAATGAATCTTTTCAAATTTAAGCCAAATTATGAAAGCAACTATTTTCTTTTTCTCCGCATATTGGTAAAAACGGAAAGAAAAAACATGGTGCTAGTAAAATATTGTTCAAGGCAGATTTTTAAAAAATAAGCCTGACATTAAACATGAGGATATAATGAGTTCTTCATACAACGACATCGAAAACAAAACGACCTGATGTTGTTTGTCTACAACACAAAGGGAAAAACAAATTGTAAATAAGAAACGTCAAGGAATAAACAACGCGTTGGCAATATTTGAGAAGCAGAAAATAGGGGCTCAAAAAAGGGCTAGAGATCATGAAGCAATACTGGGAAAACGAACACAATAAACACCTGTTATAGAATAACAGTTATAAGACTAATTTTAAAGGACAAATAGAGTGTCAGAGGTTTGATAGTTACTGTGGTCACCCACTATGTTACTCTCGGTTTACATTGAACAGACCTTTACTCAGTTAAGTGTCATACGTGATACATAATTGGGTGATCATGTCCCAAAAGTGATATAACTGACTGGTCAGAAGATTTTCACGCAGTAAATTTCGTTGCTATTCAAGGCTATATAACTTAATCGGTCTTGATATTTAAACAATAGCTGGGCGGATTAATACCTTTCACAATTTAATTACGCATAAGTGAATGCAACGAATTTAACTGGAATTCGAACTCGGCTCTCCGATTTCTCGTTCCGAACTGATATCCACCGCACCACATCCAACTATCTTATTAACTTTATTAAATAACAATGTGCATAAATTCAACCGTAGTTTAATTATAAAAAAAAAAACAATGTTTATTTTCATCATATTCACATATCATCTGGGTCATATATCTCCCTCGTCTTTTGAACAAGAGTAGAGTTTTATCCCTTATTTCTTGTTTAGAATTCGGTTTGCGGTTGCTTCTAATTTTTTCTATTTCTCTGTTATTCCAAGTAGTCCTTTATTGCGACTTAGTGGCTTTATCGCCTTGCTTTGTGCAAATTGATTAAAAAATGATAATTATGATTTTTCACATTTTGACTCTTTACTATTATATTTTCATCCTGTTTTACATCAGTTCGTACAAACTAATTAATTAGCTATCTCCTGTCCCAGTATGTCGTCCGAGTGCTAAATTTCCCTCGCTGTCTTTCTTCATAAGGTGTCCCAGGAATGATATCTTTCTTGTTTTAACTTTCGATACGTTACCTTATTTTCTTTAAACCGCCTCTTCACGTACACGTCCTGTTCATAGTATTCGTGTTATGCATCTGTAAAATCACATCTCTGTAGCTTTAAGTTTACCATCAATGCATACATCTTTTATTAAGGCTAAATTGTACGTTTAATAATCTTCATCCAAATGTTGATGTAAATCCGCTATTCCGAATTCCGTTCCCCAATTTTCTCTAACATAATAAGGAAATCACGTATAATTTACTCTACTGCTCGGCAACGAATAAAACTTTTGGTCTACTTCTCCAAGAAAACGGAAGTTGTAATATTTATGCTACTTTATCTGACAAGCTTTAGCGTCGCCAGCCATACAATGATAATCTTATTACTAGTTGAGTATCCTTTATCCGAGATTCACAAATGCGAAAATCTAAAACATCCGAAGGTTTTTCATGTGCTGACATAACTTGCCACAAACGGAATATGTCTTGGGTATGACAGTAAATTGCATTCAACAGCAAGGCCTCTGATTGAGAGGTTGTGAGGAGCATGGAACCACCTCTTAATTGCTGTTGTTCCCAGGTCCATTCTGACCGGGAATGCTAGCACTTGATAAGGTTCCAGCTATGGGCAAATAGTTAACCACCAAGCTGGGGTCAAAACATTATGAAAGTATAAAGACACGCTTTTATTGAAATTTATAAATAAAAACAGACTTTTATAGAAAAATATACATTTTTGAAGGAAAAATATTATCAACAAAACATTTTTGAAGAAAAAATTATTCCCATAATAATATTCTTAGCAAAAGATATTTGAATACAAAACTAGAAGATACTTTTACTTTTCTAAAATAAAAAAGAATCAAAACAAAAATTAAAATCTGACTTTCTCACTATAACAGAACATTCAATAAATACATTAAAACCTACCTTTTTGGCATTAAATAACCCACAGAGGTGTTAAAACAAAACCCAAACTCAAACCTAAACGAATGGAATATTTAAGAAATACTGCAAAATTTCCTAGGTTATATGCAACTGTTGGAAGTGACCTCACCTGACCTGGGTGGAGATTGCCCAGCCTACCGATCTAGCCTACATTGGTACCAGATTTTTGTTGGCGAACGTCACAGCAACACCTTTGGTGGTGGATTCCTTACCAGGCGTTTCGTGCTCAGTAAAAATATTAAACATGTCAAAAAGTTCTGCAGATACCAATATTGGTAGTCCGTTTATACGGAAACGTTCATATTTTTCAGTAACACAGAAAGTTAACTTGTTCGAAAACCAAAACAGGTGGCTAAGTGTAAAGCATCTGACTGAGGAGAGTCATTCTGAATCTGAATAGAAATTGATGAAAAATAGAAAAATACTGCACAAAACAGAAGATTATGAACTCAGTAGAATATTGATGGAGTGCATTCGTCAGCATCGGTGTAAACATATGCCGCTTATGTAAAAAATAACTTTCAGGATATATGTAAGAGCTGTGTTATAAAAAAGAGATATTGTGTTTACACTTGGGTTCATCCAAGAGATTTTATGTACTGCGCATTATTATTATTTTTTCAAATTTCTCTCGTTTTCTTCTTTTTTATTGTATTCTATTCTACAAATTTTTCCCTTAAGTTACTACATTTATTTACACTATATACAAATTATTGATAGCAAGAAATAAGCGTAGTTTAAAAGACATTTTTACTAAACACTAAAAAACAACCGGTTTCGTCCTAGCTTTATCAAGTACTAGCAGTATAGCCCGGCGTTGCTCGGGTGTAATGAAAGCTTTAAAACTAATCCATGGTCCTGGAGCTCAGACTCTTTGGACGTTGGCACGAAAGACTAAAAAGCAATAATTGTTTCCAGTTAAAGCGAAACCCTAGACTGAAAGAAAAATGAATGTAAGTCAAATTTTGATTTCCTGGTATTGATATCAAATAAGATTTTTTTCGTCGTAAACTGAATTATGGAGGCTAAATAAGTCCTCTGAGGAAATGGTATCATGGCTGAGACTAAGAACTACAATTATACATACTTAGAGCAAAACCCAAAGCAAAAACTAATATAAAAGGCCTGAAAAAAATGCAGACATACAGGCAGATAAACAGACACACACACAAACATCTGGCCTTATATATATATATATATATATATATATATATATATATATATATATATATATTATCGATTTTCTGCACTATTGTAAGAACTGCAACCTTGAAACTTTTGAATATATATCGTTTCTTATGTCATTGTCTATGAGTGTATCAAATTCGATTAAAATCGGAACATTCCTTCTATAACCCGTTTTTTTCGATTATCCATTTTCGATATTTACTGGGGTACGTCGACACAAAAATTAGCTAAGAACACTCGCAGACGCTTATACTACAACTGTGTAAATTTTCAAGAAAATCGGTTCAGTCGTTTCGGAGTCTACGGACACACATACACACACAGACACACACACACAGACAAAGTTCCATTTATAAATAAGTTTAGATATTTCTGGGAATAGGTCCATTTAATATAGAACATGATGAATGGAGTCGAGAAAAATGCAAGGAAAACTAGAGTCTAGTGTCATTCAAACCCAGCAAGCAGACCTGTTTGCAGAGGAAAGGCTTGCGTGATCTGATGTATAATGACTCTACTTGGATGATATAAAGAGTGGGACCGTAATAGATTAGTGAAACAGTCCACACTAAATCCACATACACATTTCCTGCTATGCAATGGACGACCCGGATGTATTAACAGGTTGACCCCTACTAGCAGCAGAATTCAAAGTTCTAGGCGGTATATGTTTAATTCTAAAATCAAACGGTTGAGACGTCCTCCCTATGTTGTCGTGTTCACAACTACGTTCAAATTTGTAAATTACAGGATTAACATGATGAGAGGGAAGGGCATCCATACGGATTAAAGATAGAATTGGTCGATGACTAAATATTACTTGAACATTAAAAGAAAAATAACATTTGCGAAATCCGTCTAGCTAAAGTCTCACCCTCTGAATCAATAAAGGGAAGACACAAATAAACTGGGCATTTTTAACAATATACGGCGTAACCCTGTAAATACTATTGATGCTATACACAAATTAAATCATTTGTATTTCATAATATGAATATATCTGAAAACTGAAGCATTTTCGTCCCAAAGATCTTCGGATGAAGGCTTTTGTACGTGTAATAATAAATTCTTAGCGTTGACCACTGGAGATGTGTTTAAATTTAATTAAACAAGCCCTTTGTAGTTTTTCGCAAAATTATCTAGCCACTTGGTCCTGTCTTGTGTGATATAAGCTCAAATAGTATTCCATAATAGTGACAGGGTTTGGCATTTAATAAATGTTAGAATTTCTAATGATACTTTTCTAACCGTAAAACACTTTCCCTAATTGAAACTGTAATCTCACACGATCTTTTTTTTCTACGTTATCTGTTTCTATGACGCTAGAAGTTATTTAGTTATCACCAAATGAGCATACAATATTTGAATGAGATGTAATGCCGTAGCAATAATATACTTTTTTAGTTTAAGACAGCATCTATATTACATATTCGTCATAAAAATTTCACAAGAAAGATAGAAATATATGAAAATAATTTGAAATTACTCCGCAAATTCATTGAACAAAGCATTCGCATTTACAAAATATTCGAAAACATTTTATGCTATTTGTATATGTTAGCCGCTTTGATATCAGTCAGTTAAGTACCATACGTGATACAGGCTTGGGCGATCATGTCTCGAAAGAGACATAACTGAGAGGGCAGAAGATTATCCCGCAGTAGGTTGCTATTGCTTTCTGCGGTAGACTGGTTGCCGGCCAAGGCTATAGAACTCAATCTGTCCTGTTCTTTAACCCATAACTGGAAGGAATAGACGGATTAATACCTTTCCCAAGGGTATTTGCGCGTAAGTGAAAGCAATGAATTCAACTGGAATTCGAACTCGGCTCCCCGATTTCTCGTTCCGAGCCGATATCCACTGCACCACATCGCACATCCCGCTTTGGTATATGATGCCATATCATAAAAATTCCTGTTCTAAATCGGTATGATGAGTGATGAAAAGTGGATATCTTACAAGAAACTGGAATACAATCGTTGAAACAAGCGATAAGAACAAGTAGACGTTCCAAAAGCCTTGTTTTCTTCCAAAGTATGCTGTATACATTTGTATTCGAAGAGAGCTAACGCTATGAATTCCAACGGAACGATTAATTCGAATAAGTACTGCAACGTACTCGAGTAATTAAAAACAATGATTGAAGAACGTCAGTAAATTGGTAATATTCAAATTGCATCAGACTCGAAAGGCTGTATTTCTCGTTCACAGTCAGGTAAATAGATATAGTATGGCTGAAATGTTTTTACTCAAATATATTGTGGTGCAGTGGATATCAGCTCGGAAACAGAAATTGGAGAGGCCAGTTCCAGTTCGAATTCCAGTAGAATACGTTTCATTCACTTACGCGCTAATACTCAAGAGAAAAGTATTAATCTGTCGCTTCCCCCTCCAGCTATGAGTTAAATAACAGGACAGTTCGAGTTCTTTAGCCTAGGTTGGCAATCAGCCTACAACAGTAAATAATGGCAACCTACTATAAGAAAATTTTCTGCACAATTCCCCAAGCATTAATCAAATGTGGCACTTTACTCACAGACTGTATTCAGTAGATTGTGTAGGTTCGAATAATCATTTATTCTAATCTTGACATAATTATCTTAAAGCATTAATATCCATTTTCCCATGGTGCCAGAAACTCATAATTTATACCGCCGTTTTATAAACTAATAATTAATGTTGGGGAATAATTAATAAGGCATTTATTTTTATATTACTATTTTTCTTAACAGAAATTACAGTGGGCATCAGTAGAAAATCAAAAAAAAATGACTCCGTGAAAGTCTGCCAAAGGCACCTGGAGAAATTTGTTCCTTACAAAGATACAAAATCCAAGGAGAAGGAATTATGATGTTTGCTGAGTTTGTAAAACAGTGAATATGTTTTTCAATTAAATTAATATGGATTTTAAGAAATGGTTTCTTTTGGTTTCATACAACGAATAAATCTTTTTAGTTACGCAATGATGAGAATTGTAAAGTGATTAACGAAAAAATAAAAATAAAAACTGAAAGAACGAAACAGAAAATATGAATTTAAAGGAAATATTGTTGGAGAATGAAATGCAATAAACATGAAGACGGTGACAATAAAAACATTATGTAAACGACAGAAATTAAACGAAAATGAAAACGCTGTACCTAAAGTCTCTTGAAGGAATTGAATAAAATTGGCACAAAGAAATATTTAAAAAAAATGGAGAACGGTTTCAACATAAGGACTTGAGTCGTGGAAAAACGGAAACGAGGCTGGAAATTGAGACAAATAAAAAATTGAACGAAACATTAAACAAGAAAATGCGAGGTCTATTAGATGTGACCAAATGGCTGTGAATTCTTAAAAATATGGGAAGGAAGAAGAGAAGGAAAGACTTACAGAAAAATAAGAAACTGAGAATGGTATAAAGAAAGAAAGTTAGAAAATTCACTGAAAATCGATACACAATGAAAGATAAAGTGTGTAAAAAAGACAGACAAAAATAAAACAGGGCCATCTCGAGATGGTGTAATAGTTAGCAAGCTTGTCTCGCTAGAATTATTACAATTGAGTTGTGAGTTCGACCATCGCTGGGTGTCTCTTACTGCTGGCCTTGTGCCACATCTAAGCTACACTTAGAAAATCACCATTGGTCATCTCGAGGTGGTGTAATTTTTGGTCAGATTATTCTCGCCAGAATCATTAAAATTGAGTAGTGAGTTCGATTCTCACTGAGTACTCCGTACTTTCGGCCTCATGCCCCATCTAAGCAGGGCTTAGAAAATGACCATAAATAAAACAGAGAGTGAGAAATGAGTGAAATAAATGGAAATGTATTCGATGATTTAACGAATGCTGGGGTGGTTATGTAACTTACTTCACACAACCAAACCTCAGAAAACAATATGGTGTCTATTTCACTAACATCTCCCTCTGGCTAGGGTGATTTCCCTTGTATCTCCTGACCATTAATGCAAGTGTCTCCATCTCTCTCTGCTAAACTCAGTTAGCTATCGTTTCTTTCTCTACTGTTTTCCTCCTCTCCTGACTGTTACTTGATAGACAGCATTTCTGATGATATCGATAAGACCCTTTTCATTTTACCCATTCGCTAGTATGTTTGTCTTCGGAAGCTTCACTGCCCACCATGCCACTGGGCTGACAAATTGTGTCACTTATCTTGCTGGCATCCATCGCCTGATCTTTACAAACAATCAGTTTCTCGCGCAGGTGAAAACTTTCCCCACTCGCTTCCCTAGTATGTCTGAAAGACACGCTTCTCTGCTAGATCCCTGCTTCACAGCTCCTGCCATGGCATTCAGTTCTGCCCTATTGGCAACTGTGATCATGCTGCAGTTTCAGTTATTATTTTTCTACTCCCTCTCCACAGAAACCTCTTACTAGCAGAATATCTAACTGCTATCAGAAGCCGATTCCTTTTGTGGCGTCACTTGGAAGAAAGTTTTGTCTCCTCGTTGAAGACTGTGCCTCTCAGGTTTCCTCCTGGTTGAAAGCTGACATCGATACTTTCATCCCAACTAGAAAGTTCCAAATTAAACAGCTTTCATATCCTTGGTTATCTCCTGTTTGCTTGGCTGTCATTGCCAACAATAATCAATTCTTCCAGCTTTACCGAAGCGACGTCTCTGACTAAAATAGGCAGTTTTTTGTCTCTGTTCGTAATGAGTGTAAGAGGATCCTAAATGATGCTAAGCTGTTGTTTTGTGATAGAATGTAGTAGTGTATAGCAGCCTTCAAATTTGGTTCCACAGACTACTGGCGGCTCTGCCAAATTGGGTTAAACAAAAGCAAACCATCGATCTCTTCTTTATTCAATAAATTTGAGGTTCTCACAGCCACAGCCTCAGTGCAAAAGGTCAAGTGCTTTGTTCGCAAATATACATCCAACTCCACATTTGACACGTCGTGTGTACCCACATCCAATTTACCACCTACAACTGGGGCTTAACTGAATGTTGTATGCATAACGTCCTCACTGGTCTCCAACATAATTATTAAGCCTGATCCCCATAAAGTAAGCAGAAGTTACAGAATCCAATTCGTCGTCTTAAAAAATGTGCACCTGAACTCTCCCATGTCCTTTTTTAACCTCTAGAACTATTGCCTGCATCTTCTTGTTTTCCTGTTTGTTGGAAGTCCTCCTTTGCAGTTCCTGTCTTTAAAACATGTAAGAACCTTCAGAGCACAGTAATTATCCCCCTATTAACCGCCTAATAATTTTTGACAAAGTGTTCGAGGCTCTTATCATTGTATAGTATCCCATATCCCTCAACCTATTCTCTTACCTCCCGTCAATATAGATCATGCTGGTCTTTCAGAAAGTAATACACTGCGGCTTCTCGGCCTCACTCTCTCAGCCGATCTTAAGTTAAACGATTACATCGAATCAATAGCTACCGATACTTCTAGGCGGGTCGAGTCACTGTTTGGTCCATGAAGTTTTTTCTAATCAGAATACATCTTGCACAAATATAAATCTACCATTCATCAGTGCATTGAATACTGTTGCCATACCTGATCAAGCTTTCCTGCTATTCATATCTGGGTCCTTGACAAAATTAAAAGAAAAATCTGTAATGTAATGCATCCTGATTTGGCGGTTCAACATCTGTCACGTTCTCATGGACGGAATGCGGCTTTTCTACGCATATTTTCAGGGTTCCTGCTTTCACGAGCTTATCTCCCTGACGAGCTTATTTACACAAATTTACTCGAGCTACCAGACTGGTAACTAGTTTCCAAACTATTACAGTCAAAACAGTCAAATATATCCATCATTTCTACTGAAGTTTCTTTACGCGCACTCTGTATCATCCTCTCCTGTATACTTGTTTCCTACAATCTCCAAGTGTTTAAGTGCAACGTCAATTCCTATCTTTATCGCCTTGATTCTCATATTTCTCTTATCGTTTCTCTGACACCCACTGTATCTTGTGCCTTGTTTTATGCTCTCTTCTGCAGTGGTAGTAATTTTTGGTTTGGAACGAAAAATTATACAGAAAACAAAAAAAACAAAAACGGTTTAGAGATAATGTGTTATAGGCCATCAATGAATATTTATATTAAGCTTTAATTGTGGCTTTAGATATATCAAAGGTGTTTGACAGGGTTTGGCACGCTAGACTTCGATGTAAACTCCGATTAAAGGACGATTGTTTGATTTAAATTAACCAATCTAATCAAACCGAGAAATGACGATTGTCTTAAACATGATGGCTTCCAGATATTTTCAAACAAACACGGATGTCACTGTCCAGGGCCCAATGCTGTTTTTCACATTTATCAATGATCTTCGGTCAACAGTTCCCAACTAGGTCATCTATGCAGTTGATACTACCAATTCTTCCTGTCAAAATAGGAAATACGCTAGCGCTGACAAAGGAAACATGATGGCTCCTCTTGCAAGGAACCTCCCCCATTCTGTTGTTAAATTGAGTAGGAACATGGAGTTTAAATTTTATTGCCTACATAGCAAAACTACGGTCATTTAACCATCAACGATGAAATGTTTCACTAGACATTAGGATGATGCTAGACTCCTGAAAAGTAACGCACTTAACTTTCTTGGTCTCATGTGTTCAACAGACTTGATATAGAACGACTACATCGGAAAAAAGAGAAAAAATAAGTAGCCATCCGTTGATGCTATACTCTGAAAAGTAATACACTGCACCTTTTTCGTCTCATATGTTCAACAGACTTGATATAGAACGACTGAATCTAAAAACAGAGAAAATATTACTAGCTATCAGGCTAATGCTAGACTTCTGAAAAGTAATATGCTGCACTTTCTTGGTCTCATGTTTTCAAAAGACGTGTTATAGAACGACTGCATCGAAAAATAGAGAAAATAACTAGCCATCACGCTGATGCTAGACTCCTGAAAAGTAATACACTGCACTTTCTTGGTCTCATGTGTTCAACAGACATGATATAGAACGACTACATCGAAAAAAGAGAATGAATAACTAGCCATCAGGCTGATGCTAGACTCATGAAAATTAATACACTGCACTTTCTTGGTCTCATGTGTTCAACAGACTTGATATAGAACGACTGCATCGAAAAATAGAGAAAATATTACTAGCTATCACGCTGGTGCTAGACTCCTGAAAGGTAATACACTGCACTTTCTTGTTCTCAGATGTTTAACAGTCTTGATATAGAACGACTGCATCGAAAAATAGAGAAAATGTTACTAGCCATCACGCTGATGCTAGACTCCTGAAAAGTAATACACTGCACTTTCTTGGTCTCATGTGTTCAACAGACTTGATATAGAACGACTACATCGAAAAATTGGGAAAAAATAACTAGCCTACTGATGCTAGACTGCTGAAAAAATACACTGCACTTTCTTGAACTCATGTGTTCAACAGACAAGATATAGAACGACTACCTCGAAGAAAAGAGAAAACATTACTAGTCATCTTGTTGATGGTAGACTCCTGAAAAGTAATACACTGCATTTTCTTGGTTTCATGTATTCAACAGTCTTGATATAGAACGACTACATCGAAAAATAGAGAAAATATTACTAGTCTTCAGGCTGATGCTAGTCTCCTGAAAAGCAATAAACTGCACATTCTTGGTCTCATGTGTTCAGTAGACTTGATATAGAACGACTACATCGAAAAGTAGAGAAAATATTACTCTCCATCATGCTGATGGTATACACCTGAAAAGTAATAAACTGCACTTTCTTGGTCTCATGTGTTCAACAGACATGATATAGAACGACTACATCGAAAAAAGAGAATGAATAACTAGCCATCAGGCTGATGCTAGACTCCTGATAAGTAATACACTGCACTTTCTTGGTCTCATGTGTTCAACAGACTTGATATAGAACGACTACATCGAAAAAAGAGAATGAATAACTAGCCATCAGGCTGATGCTAGACTCCTGAAAAGTAACACACTTCACTTTATTTGTCTCATGTGTTCAACAGACTTGATATTGAACGACTACATCGAAAAAAGAGAATGAATAACTAGCCATCAGGCTGATGCTAGACTCCTGATAAGTAATACACTTCACTTTCTTGGTCTCATGTGTTCAACAGACTTGATATTGAACGACTACATCGAAAACTAGTGAGAAAATAACTAGCCATCAGGCTGATGCGAGACTCGTGAAAATTAATACACTGCATTTTCTTGGTCTCATGTGTTCAATAGACTTGATATAGAACGTCTACATCGAAAAATAGAGAAAATATTACTAGCCATCAGGCTGATGCTAGACTCCTGAAAGGAAATACACTTCACTTTCTTGGTCTCATGTGTTCAACAGACTTGTTATAGAACGATTACATCGAAAAATAGAGAAAAAAATTTACTAGCCATAAGGCCGATTTTAAACTTCTGAAATGTAATACACAACAATTTCTTGGTCTCATACTTTCAACAGACCTGATATGGAATGACTGGATCGAGAAATAAAGAAATATATTTCTAGCCATCAGGTTGATGCAAGACTCCTTAAAAGTAATACACTGTACCTTATTGATCTCATGTTTTAACAGGCTTGATATGGAACGACTACTTCGAATCAACATGGAAAGAAATTACTAGCCATCAAGCTGATGCTAGACTTCTGAAAAGTAATGCACTGCACCTTCTTGGTTTCATACTTTTAACAGATTTTATAATTGAATTACTACATCAAATCAATACGTGCTTCTATTGCAAGAAATATCTGAGAACATTTCGCGCTAGAATGTGTTTTTCTGGTCTGAGTTTATCTTGCACATTTAAGAATCTACCATTTGTCTTTGCATTGAATTCTGTTGCCATATCTGTTTTGGTGATTCTGTTATTCATTTCGAGGTTTTTGACAAGATTTAAAAATCGATTGTTTTCTCACTTCCACATTGTTGGTCTTCCATTTGTTTACTTGCTTCCTTGATTCATACAATCTTCAAAAAATTAAATGCATAACCAATCGCTATTTTCTATGTCCTTGAAACCCGTTCTTTATTACTATCATTTCCTTAATCCTTTGTTTACTAACTTTTTCTCTTACTTTCACTATGCGTAGCCCCCCTCCCGTTGCATACTACTGGAATTTCCGATTTGCTTGGAGTAAAATAAAAAAGAAGACAAGATAGAAGTGCTTTAATAAAAGAAAGAAAAATAATGCAGACACAAAGCAACAGGGAGAAAATAGAAAGAAAGAAAGAAAGAAAGTAAAAAAAAGGAAAGAAAAAAGAAAGAATTCAAAAATAGAAAAGTGAAGGAGAATAAAAGATGAAGGAAAAAGAAAGAAAGACAGAAAGAAAGAAAACGTCAAAAATAAGTAAAGAAGAATAAAATATAAAAAGATAGAAAGAAAAACTCAAAAATGGAAAAATGAAGAGAGATGAAATATAAAGGTGGAAAGAAAGAAAGAAAGAAAGAAAAAGTCAAAAGTGGAAAAGTGAAGAGGAATAAATTGTAAAAAAGAAAAAAGAAAGAGAAAGAAAGAAAAAAGAAATCAAAAATAGAAAATTAAGAAGAATGAAATAAAAAGCGGAAAAGAAAGAAAGAAAGAAAGAAAAATCAATAATGGAAAAGTGAGGAAGAATAAATTATAATGCTAGAAAGAAAGAAAGAAAGAAAGAAAGAAAGAAAGAAAAATCATCAATGGAAAAGTGAGGCAGAATAAAATATAATACTAGAAAGAAAGAAAGAAAGAAAGAAAGAAAGAAAGAAAAATCAACAATGAAAAAGTGAGGAAGAATAAAATATAAAGATGGAAAGAAAGAAAGAAAGAAAGAAAGAAACAAACAAACAATTAAACAAAGAACAAAGAAAAAAATCAACAATGGAAAAGTGAGGAAGAATAAAGTATAAAGGTGGAAAGAAAGAAACAAACAAACAAACAAACGAACAACGAAACAAAGACACAAAGAAAGAAAGAAAGAAAGAAAGAAAGAAAAAGAAATAGAAATTTGAAGAGAAATTAAGTATAAAGCTGGAAAGAAAAAAGAAAGATAGATTTAGTGAATGAAAGTCAAAAATGGAAAAGTAAAGAGAAATAAAATTTGAAGCCGAAAAATAGAGAGGAAAAAAAAGATATAGGACAGAAATAAACTAAATCGACAAAAAAAAAGGCTAAAATCAATCATAAAAACGTGTGCAGAATAGAAAATTAAAGCAAGAAGAGGGAAAGAATGAGAAGAAGCATGAATATAAAAACAAAAAACAAATTAAATTGGGGAAATAATGAAAATGCTTCAGAAAACCGATTTGTTCATTGAAGCATATATACTTGCCACTACGCGTCTCGATTCCAATACATCAAGGGTTATTTTTCTCTAAGCAGTTTTTGTTTTAGAATAAAAATTAATGAAAATTGTAAGCAGACGACACTTAATGAGCTTACTCGAGTCTAATGAGCCGTAGCTCCAAGGTATGGGTGTTCCGACCGCAACATTGTTCACAGAAGGGATGAAAGATGCGACAGGATTTGTTTTAAGAGTATTTCGCAGATAACTCTTTGTTGTGTACATCGTATGAAGTCACTCTGCTGACCAAGAGATTTCTTAGATCTGAAACGATGGTTAGGCAAATACAACGTGACAATTCATCTTGACAGTGGGTTTGAGCTAACACTATTTGTTCACAACTTTGATCAAGACATATATAATAAAGTCACTCAACAAAGTTGCAGTATTGCGGGTGTTGAACAAACATGAATATTTCTGCGCAGACGTCTGCAAGAGGGATTGGCTAGCCGCCTTTAGTAGACAAGCATACATAAATAAAAAAGGTCAGTCATTATATATATGGTTAACAGTATTCTTAGATTTTTCATTTGTCTCTCAGTCTCTGAAGAAGCATTAATAAAAGTGAAATGTATTAGATTGAGATACTCTTTCTATCTGTTACTGCTTTTAATTCTATTATTATCTTGTCGAACTTCAATCTCTCTCTCTCTCTATATATATATATATATATATTATGTTGAAACCAATCATTTCGCGAGCGCAAGTTTATACCTTTCGGTGATTTCAGACGATATATAATGAACAATTACAATTATTCTAAATCACCTAAAGACACCGAATGTAGAAACCTAGGTCGCTAATAAAATCGTTTCTTAATGAAGAATATTCAAAAGTTCTAAAATATAATTGTATTGAACACTTTTTAATACAACTGTGTACTTGACTCTTATAATTGTGATTAAAAACTAAGTAGTTATATATATAT
The DNA here is from genome assembly GCA_037127315.1 of Ascarosepion bandense. Classification (NCBI taxonomy): domain Eukaryota; kingdom Metazoa; phylum Mollusca; class Cephalopoda; order Sepiida; family Sepiidae; genus Ascarosepion; species Ascarosepion bandense. Next base: position 2,037,635 of record JBBBDQ010000665.1, on the reverse strand, counting down.
ATGTGTGTGTGTGTGTGCGCATGCGTGTATATATATATATATATATATATATATATATATATATATATATATATACAGTGTGTGCAAGAAAATTCATATATATATTGATAGATAGCCAATATATAGCCAAATATTTAAAACAGTCTTGTATTTTTTTGCCTTAAAGTTAAAAATAACAATTAATTTATGAAAAACTAGCTCAGTTTTACTTATATATCTGTACATTTTTCCAGAAGCCAGTATTTAGCATTACATCATTTTATTTTGATTCATTTATTTTAATCATAATATCGCTAAATGTAAGACAGTAATATTACTCAGATAACAGGAGTTACTAAGTTTGAAAATAAAGAAAGAAGAGAAATATTATTAAGTAAGTACCTCTGCTAATTTACTAAAAAAACAACATCGTATGATGAAAAAGACCTCAAACTTAAAAAAACGAAGTTTTACTGTCAAAAGTATTACCTTATTATTAAGAGAAAAGTTCAAAGTATTTTTTCATAATTTTTAATCCTTTAATCCTTTCTGGCACGTTCGTAATTTTCGCAAAGCTCTTTTTTGTTTTCGTCAGCGGGTGACGAAATTTTTACAAGAATTTACTATAGATAATGTAATATTACAAAACTCTGTTGTGTTTTCATTCCGGTGAAAAAATAATAATTTAAAATTATTGTCTGATTCTAATAAAACTTTTAGGACATATTCATAAACGAATTCAATTGTTTTTGAACGTATTATTTTTAGAAAATCTTGATAAAAATATATTTTTTTCATATGTTACCACCATAATAATGAACTTTTGCAAGAATTGCTTTCATTTTTCTTTTTTAATTGTAATAATTCCTAACGTTTCACTGCTTTAATTCTTCAAAATCTTGTGGTGGTTAGATTATTAAGTTATTGATGTGTTTTTTATCGAAAATTGAAAAGCTTAATACAAATCTGTGCGCCAAAAATTTTAATTCTTTTGTGTGTGTAGGAAGGGTTTTTTTTCAGTCACGTGTTTCGCGGTTTCTTCCATTTACAGAACAAACATTAGAACAATTATATCAATTCTGGTCATCCATAACTATCTTATCATCACATGTGGCTGCCATGAATCACTTAACAAGTCAGAAAGCTATGACAACAATGATTAAGAAATACTTTTATTCTAAACGTCATGCTATAAACAAGTAATACCGTTTTAGTAAATTTCAATGCTTCTAAAACGAAGCCGTTATCAACTAACCACCATAGACAATCGCATCTACCTCCCATTAGTATGGGACAGGCTTGCCTCCCAGAAAGTAAAACACTACGCCTCCTTAGCCTTACACTTTCGGCGGACCTCAAATGGAATGACTATATCGAATCCATTGCCAAATCTGCTGCTATGAAAGTCGACTCTCTATGCAGGGCCCGGATGTTTTTCCCACCTGAATCTATCCTGCACATCTACAAATCTACCACCCGCCCGTGTATTGAATACTGCTGCCATATCTGGTCGGGTGCCTCTGCTGCTCTCCTTGGGCTTCTTGGCAAAATACAAAGGAGGATCTGTAACGTGGTTGATACTGACTTGGCAGACCGGCTGCAACCACTCTCGCACCGACGTGAAGTGGCTTCCCTGTGCATCTTCTACAAGTACTTTCATGGATTCTGCTCCGATGAACTTAGATCACTGGGGCCGCCTAAGCCCAAATTTACACGAGATACTAGATTAGCAACTAGGTCCCACCCTTTTACAGTTAAACAGATAAGATGTAAACGTAAATTCTACTCCAACAGCTTTTTTTCTCGCGCTTCCCGCCTGTGGAACTCCCTTCCACAAGTCTGCTTTCCCGATAGCTACAATCTCCAGGTGTTTAAATGTAGGGTCAATAGACACCTCCTATCACACTAACTCCCAATTATTCTCAGAACACTCTCATCTACCCAACCCTCATTCTCAGTATCCTTACCCGCCTATCACCCACTCTCTGACATTTCCTATATTTAACCATCGTTTCTCCACTCTATTTAGCCCCCTGCGCAGCAGTGGCATTGACATGCCTTGCTCGGCGTGAAGCGCTTATAAAAAATTGATTAATTTAAATTTAAATTTGCGTATCCAAAATTACGTGTCAATGATGTATATTTTATTTCTTCAAGAATAAAACAGAGAATAAGATTTTGTTTAACTTGTCAAATTGTCAAAGTAAACGAAAAAATGATAACTTTTGAAAGCTCAAAGAAAATGTTAATATTCCAATCAATATAATTTCCATTTGAAATATACCAGAGAATTTTACTTACTTGAAATAGTAAATTTAATCATCTAGCTTTCAATGGAAACTAAAATAAACACTTAGAAAAGAAGAAATTTTTTTCGTAAAATTTCATATTAAACCTAGTTATCGAAAATGTATGGAAGTAACTATTATTAAGAAAATAATTGAACAATAGAGTAGTAATGAGGAAAACAGTAGATGACTGCAGACATTGCTTTTAAAATATAGTTTGGCTGGAAAGTATGGAGCCGGCAAAGAATTATACAAGCTAGAAATGCGGGAGAAGAAACTGTTAGCACAGAAATTTCTGTTACATTTACCGAATTCCACTCTAAATTGATGCACCCTTACCATTAATATAATATTGCGCTTAAATTAGGTCCCATATCGAAGAGTACATCTAAATTCATGTCAGCCGAGAATGTAAGCTGTAGTGAAGCAGTTTTCGCACTGAAGATTATAATCGTACTATGTCGGTTGCTAATCGACTTAACGCACCCAAAATGTTAGGAACTTGATAGACTTCCACTGAAGCTGACTCCTTAGTATTCGACTAACTGCCGACTAATATCAACTGCCTAGCGTATCATCACATGTGGCTGCCATGAATCACTTAACAAGTCAAAAAGCTATGACAACAATGATTAAGAAATACTTTTATTCTACACTTCGTGCTATATTGAACTCCAGTAGAACTCTAAAGAACTCCTCAGAACGTCTCTAGAACTTCCTGTTAACTCTTATTAATATAGGAGGGAGAGTCTATTATCTGAGGAATAGGTGTGTTTCCCCATAACATAAGCCCAAGAACTTATGACTAGGTTACTATAAGTTCTGCCGATAGACGACAAGAAGGAGTTCTTAAGGTGATTAACTATTCCATCTCGGAAATTTTAAAACTAATAAATCATTTGTTGCCGCAGTTAACAATAATCTACGTCGTTATTGAGATCAGCTGCCAGTTACACTTTATCCAAATGAACAGATTTACTATCGAGACGGAAGTTAATTGCTGTGTCATCAGCATAGATATAAAGTTCCGAACTGATGCCATTTTCAAGGTCACTACCGAAAATTAAGAACAAGTTACGTCCAAAAATGGAATCCAGGGGGCCACCTGTATTAGTACAAAAGATCTAGAGGGCTTGCCATTCAGGGAAACGCTCATTTCACGATTTGAAAAGAAAGATTGAATCAGTATAAAAATTCGTTCAGAAATATCAGTTTTTGAACTCATGAGAAATAGCAGTATGCCAAAGTTGCTTAGAGGTAGGTTCAGCATGCTGGGGCTCAATTTGTTAAGTTCCAATTGAATTCGTTGCATTCAAATACGTGCAAATACTCCATCTATGAGTTAAATAGCAGAACAGATTGGATTCTATAGCCTTGGTTGCAACCAAGCTACCGCAGAATGTAATGGCAAACTACTGCAGAAGAATATTCTGCCCTGTCAGCCATTTCTCTTTAGAGACATGATCGACCAAGCGTGTATGGCAGTTAACTGACAGACTGACAGTAAACAAATTTTTATATTTGACACGAATTCTTTAATAGATCCCACTTTTCTCTCTTTATCTCTCTATGTTTCTCTCTGTCTCTTAGTCTTAGTGCTTGGGAACTTAAAGGCTGCTTTTGTGCAAATTTGTTTTAGCCGACCTATTGTACATATTCAATTCAGTCTAAATCCGTATTGTCCCCTGATAAGTCTAGTGTTGTGACATTGATTATGTTCAATAATTCTGAATAACCTTTAACCGGTGATATGGAGCACGATCATGAAAGATCGCTGTGTACATGTAGTTTTAGTTTATCCTGCTGTATTTTCAAATAAATTGCGTAATTCATCGTTGTTCCTGGAAAAAAGATATTGAACCCAGCGGTATCCAGATTTTGACATATGGCTCCAAACTAACTACCTTGGTGAGTGCTTCATAGTCTTAATTTTATAATTTTCATGAATGTTTTATCAGGAGATATTCTACTCTTTTTTATGCATAAAGAACTTTTGCAGAGTTAATTAATCTGAAACCAGCACTTTGCTCAAATGTTCAGTTGCTCTGGTTTCATGTTGCACAGCAAATTGCAGAAGCTTGTTAACCAGGTAAACAGAGTTTGCGAACAAGTTTGAATGTTTACTCTTCATCTATGTGCCGTGACTCTTCAGGACGTATGCGATTATGGCCTTCTTCATCTCTCTACCAGAGTTTGAGTTTATGTTTTGTTTAACGGCATATCAAACACTGTAGGTTATTTAACGCCAAAAAGATAGTGTTTTGAAGTATATTTAATGTTCGGTTATAGTGAGAAGGTTGATTTAGTCGAATTTCGATGAAAAACATTTTTTTTTATTTTAGAAAATTGAAGATTTATTCTAGTTTTGTATTAAAAAATGTAATAATTTTTTCCTTCAAAAATGTATTATGATAATATTTTTTCTTTCAAGAATGTGTTATGGTAACAATCTTTTACTTTTAAAAATGTATATTTTTCTCTAAAAGTCTATTTTTATGGATATATTTCTATAAAAGTGTATTTCTATACTTTCATGGTGTTTTGACCCCAGTTTGGGGGTAAACTATTTTCCCATAGCTGGGACCCTAACAGGTGTTACTACTCCGGGTCAGGGTAGACATAGGAACAACAGAAATTAAGAGAAGGTTTTATTCTCCTCACATTCTCATAATCAGAGATCTTGTTGCTGGATGCAATTTATCGCCATACCCAAGACAATCTCTATCATTGTAGCTCATAACACTCTTTCTCTTTTACTCCTCTCAAACTTTACTCTGGTATCTGTAATATATTTCTGTAACCCACTGACCAATAGAAATATAATTGATTACTATGATTAGTATGTCTTGTATCTCTAAATCATTTTTCATCCAAAAATACTTGCAAACTAAATAAAATATTTTATTGCTTTAAATAAATAGCCATTGAAAATGAATGAGTCAATGAATCAAGTATCTATCGTCAGACATTGTTGTATAGACACAATATTCATCGCTATACAACATTGATTTTAAGTTATAACCCGCTAGACATTTTATGCGCAATTCAGACACTCCTTAATTAACACACCTCAATTCTGAAGGGGTATTAACTTAAATTAATATAGACATGATTGGCTGGGTAGAATTTTGTAAATATTCTTTATTACGGTTTTTAAAATAAATTGAATATACAGATTGAAAGGGATGCAAGGAATGTATATATCTTTCATTTAACTTACACAACCAGTGAGATGAAAAAATGGCTTAAGTTGAATGAGAGAAAAAACTGACACAAGGCGAATGAAGGAAAATGGCACTTTATGAATGAAGGCAAAATGTCACATGATGAATGATGCTAAAAATTGACCCAAATTGAATGAGAGGAAAATAGTACATGGAATGAGTTGGACAATGTCATGCGGAACGAGGGAATAATGGCATAATGTTATTGGAAAAAATAGACACAAGATGAATAAGAGAGAGATGCATTAAATGGAACGAGAGGAAAAACGGTTCCAAGAAGAACGCGATAAAAAAAATGGCCCATGAGATGAGAGAAAAAATATCACAAATGTAATGAGTGATAAAATAGCACAAAAAATTACCCATGTTACATGTTTATATGAATTCGATAAACTGCTGCTCCCTACCTCACTTCTAGGTCCGCCAATGTTCTCCGATTCGAAAAGAATGTCAATTTTCTTTTAAACGTTCAACCTCAAGCAAGGTGGAACCGGCACTGATGCGCAGGGGGGTTACATAAGAGTAACCTTTTAGACAGCAGGATAGTGAAGAGAAGACGAGCTAGTTACAGTGGGTGTCAGAGAAAGGGCAAGAGATGGATGGGAAGACAGTTGCGAAGGTAGAGAGAAAGGAAAATAACGAGATACGTGGTGATGTAGAAAGAACTGGAGTCATGTGCATAAGAGATGGGTATTGACATCGCATTTAAATTCTTAGAGGTCAGGAAAGTAAGTATATGGAAGGGAATTCCACAGGCAGGAAGTGCAAAAAAAGAAGCTGATGGAGTAGAATTTTTTCTGCATTTAGTTGATCTAACTGTAAATGAGTAGGACATTGTTACTAGTCTGGTTGAACGAGTAAATTCTTGTGGCGGGGGCACCGCTGACTTAAGTTCTGCCGAGCAGAAGGCATGAAAATATTTGTAGAACAGGCAGAGAGAAGACATGCCGGGGAGAAAGTAGCTGGAGTCGAGCTGCCAAGTCGGTAGCTATAACATTATAGATTCTCCTTTGAAGCCTGTCAAGAACACTGAGATGAACAGCAGGGGCGCCTGACCATATATGACAGCGGTATTCCATGCTCGGACAAATGGCTGACTTGTATATGCGGAAGATGGATTCAGGCGAAAAAAACTTGACATGCCAGGGAGAAAGTAGCTGGAGTCGAGCTGCCAAGTCGGTAGCTATAACATTACAGATTCTCCTTTGAAGCCTGTCAAGAACACTGAGATGAACAGCAGGGGCGCCTGACCATATATGACAGCGGTATTCCATGCTCGGACAAATGGCTGACTTGTATATGCGGAAGATGGATTCAGGCGAAAAAAACTTGACATGCCGGGGAGAAAGTAGCTGGAGTCGAGCTGCCAAGTCGGTAGCTATAACATTACAGATTCTCCTTTGAAGCCTGTCAAGAACACTGAGATGAACAGCAGGGGCGCCTGACCATATATGACAGCGGTATTCCATGCTCGGACAAATGGCTGATTTGTATATGCGGAAGATGGATTCAGGCGAAAAAAACTTCCTGGCCAACACAATGACCCAACCTTCCTAACAGTGGATTTAACTACTGACTCAATGTAATTATTCCACTTGTGGTCGGAAGATAGAGTAAGGCCGAGGAGGCGCAGTATATTGCTTTCAGGGAGGCTCGTTTGGTCCATGCTTGGGAGTGGGCAGAAGAGGTTGCCGGTCACATTTTCAAAAACTTTCAGATTTTCCCATTTTCATAATTCTGAATCACTCTTTAATATCTTCAGATACAGATTACAAAATCGATGATGTAGCCGACCCACAAGGAAACTGGTATATTGTTACAACGAGAAAAAGCTGCAGACAGAGGTGCGTACTTTAATTCCTTTATCTATATTCCATTTCGGATTTAATATTAGAATTTTGTTAATCAGGATGCATTGAAAATAGATCGTTTAATGAAAAGCGTAGGAATAGGCAGCACACTTATTCAGACGGAACAGATAAAAAGTTGTTGAAAAAGCCGAGATGATAAGTAACGAAAGAAAATGTGACGCAAAGATTATCGTCTTGTTCTCATTCAGTTTTTAGATTTAATAGCCGCCGAAGGTTCCGATCGACTGGCTCGAAGGAAATGATAATTGGAAACAATAGAAGTTGCTGTAAATCTAAAAGCTGGCAGGAGACGAATGCAATAAAATGGCTAGACGTGGTTAGAAGAAAACAAAGACAAGACAGGAAAGACATGAATGAAGAAGCAGATAAAAAGATAAAAAGAAGTAGTAGTAGAAATTGAAGAAGAAGAAGAAGAAGAAGGAGGAGTAATAATAGGAGTAGAGGATGAAGAAGTAGAACTATTAGTAGTAGTAGAAAAAATTAGAAAAAGGAGAAGAGGATGATGTTGTAGTAGTAGAAGAAGAAGAAGAGGAAGAGAGCAATAAAGTATTAGTAATAGTAGAGTGAGAAGAAGAAGAAGTAATAGTAGAAAAGGAGGAAGAAGCAATAGAACTATTAGTATTAGTAGTAGCAGTAGTAGAAAAGAAGAAGAGATGAATTAGTAGTAGTAGAAGAAGAATAAGAAGAAGAAACAGAAGAAAAAGTTAGAGTAGTAGTAGTAGTAGAAGAAGAAGAAGAAGAAGAAGAAGAAGAAGAAGAAGAAAAGGAGATGAATTAGTAATAGTAGGAAAAAAGAGGAGATGAAATAGTAGTAGTAGTAGTAGTAGAAGAGGAAGAAGAAGAAAGCGATGGAGTAGTAGTAGAATAAAGCTATGAATTAGTAGTAGTTGCAAAATAAAGCTATGAATTAGTCGTAGTATTTAAAGAAGGAAAAGAGGTGATGGAGTAGTAGTAGTAGACGAAGAAGGAGAAAAAGAAGAAAAGAAGAAGAAGAAATAGTAGCAGAAGACGAAGAAGAAGTATTAGTAGTAGTAGTAGAGGTAGGTGTAGGATATAAAGAAGGCTATTTCCTTCGAAGGAAAAACAGAAGAAAAAATAAATATGAACATATAAAGTTTACTCAAGGAAAACAATACGTTTTATGAATAAAAAGTTGATCATAGTAAAAATAAAAATGGAAAAACTAAGAATAAACTGAGATCTCTTAAATAAATTTTGTTCTTCAAGTCCTAAATGTTAAAACGCGTCACACGAAAACTTTTCCCACTTTGTCACAGTGTTTTCTTGTAAAATTGTTCTTTATATATACAAAATTATGTAACTTGTTGAGTAAATAACACACCCCTGTTGACAGAAATGGACTAGTCTAGACATTTAAATAAAGAACTCCAGTTAATCCAGAAATTTCGTTGGAGTCAGTTCAGTGTATTTTTTAGAGATGTCACAGCGAGTATCCTAAGGAAGACTTAATATTTATAGCCGCTAGGAAACTATTTGTAATATTATCGTTACATATATATATGAAAAAAAAATGTAAACTTACTGAAGCAGTTCAGTTAACTGCCATACGTGATACACTCTTTGGGCGATCATGTCTCTTTCGAGACATGACTGACTGGGCAGATTATCCTGCAATAGATTGCCATTGCTTTCTGCGGTAGTTTAGTTGCTAGTCAAGGCTATAGTATCCAATCTGTCCTATTATTTAACCCATAACTGGAGGTAAAAGACGGATTGATACCATTTCCAATGGTATGTGCATCAGCAAATGCAAGGAATTCAACTGGAATTTAAAATCGACACCCCGATTTGTCGTTCTGAGTTGATATCCACTGCACCAAAACGCACATCCGCTAGAATATATTAGGGAAATAAAAAAAATAGTTCTTATCACTTTCATTCTTCTTCTATGTCCCGTGTCCCTTCAGGACATAGGCGAACATGGTCCTCCGCATCACTCTATCCCTATTACCTCTTAACATGATTTCTCCTGTTGCCCCTCTCAAACCCCAATTTGCTTTCCATTTAATCAAGTCCATCAAGTATTTTTCACGTTTCTTTTCCCCTATTCTTTTTTTTTTTATCTGCCCCGTGACTATGAGATTCTCCAAGACCTCCTTCATTATTACATGGCCCAGGAACTTTAACTGTCTTCTCCTGATGTCATGTGTTAGTTTTCCTTTCGTTTCCATCCTTTCCAAAACCTCATCGTTACTCACATTTTCTATACATGCTATAATCAGCATCCTTCTATAGAACCAAATTTTGTTTGCTCCAAAGTTGTCCAGCATTCACCGCTCCATTGAAGAACAGAAATCGCATATCAAATTCATTAGTAATATAGAAGTAAATTCAGCCAAGTTTAAAGGAAAACATTCAAAGAAATTATAACTTACTTAAACGGAAAATTCTTAAGACTGTCGCAATAAATCCTACTAAAATATAAATGTGCATCGAGTATGTTTTCAAATATATTTTCAAATATTTCTTCTGGGAAAAGACATATTTTCTAAACCAACCTACATGACTATAAAAAAATTGAAATTCAAAAGAAAACCTATATAAAATGTACAAATTAATCTCAAACTGAATTAGTATAAATAATATTAATATCATTAAAATATTCAACACCAAACAACAACATTTACACTCTGTAGCATCGACCATAATTTACATAGATTTTCAGTTAGCCTGAAGAATACTTATGCACGTCATTTCAATATTTATTTGCCTTTTTAAATAATTGTATCACAAACTCCCTCCATCTCAGGTTTGTGGCTCATGATGACATTCAAGGTTGAGTAATGTAATACCTTACATGTTCCTTTTGCACCGGGGATGATGAGGTCATTCCATCTCAATTCTCAGAAGAGGATTTATTTTTAAAGTTTCCTTCTAAACTTTGCCTAAAGTGAGAGGGTCTATGAGGCAGAAGTCCGTTTTGAATACAGTTTCCTTCGATACAGATTGCCCTCTAAGGCTATTGAACCCAGTTTGCCTTGCTTTGTTCATGTAGATGGTGGGCAAAAGATAGTTTCATAAATTTTTCAATGTATTAGAAAGTGAGTGAATGTAATGATCTCGACTGGAATTTGATCTAGGCTCTCTAATTCCTCCATCTGAGCCAACAATCCACCGTGAAAAAAGTTATACAATATTATTCAGCAATAAATATCTCTCAGAATCAATAAAGTAATTTTGCATGTTGTTATCACGTAAAATTAACGGCATAAATATATAAGTTTATCGGTTTCATTAAAAGTCAAATTGTAGGACTAAAATTGCATTACGTACCAACAAGTTGGTCAGTGACTGTTTGTGTGTGTGTTTTCAGGAAAGCCATTCTTGGTTGATTATATGAGACTCTGTTCTGTTTTATTTATTTATTTATTCTCTCAGGGATAGAGGAATATGCATGGATCTGTCTCACGGTTTTTACCACTAGTGCACATACTCGCTTTAGCAGTATCGATCGCATTTTTGTCAAGCACTGAAATTCTCTGAGATTTAAAGCCGCACCTATTATATTGGAGATGGATGTATCTTTCAGAAAAAAAAAGTGTCGATGCACTTACCTTCTTTGCCATCATGCTGGGTGTGAACAAAATGTCTGGGGTGTTTACCATGAAATTTTGATGAAAGTCATAAAATATCAAATGACCAACGCGTCAGTTAGTTAAATGCCATACGTGATACACGCTTGGGCGATCATGTCTCTAAAGAGACATGACTGACTGGACAGAAGATTATCCCGCAGTAGGTTGCCATTGCTTTCTGCAGTAGACTGGTTGTCAGCCAAGGTTATAGAACCAAATCTGGCCTGTTTTTTAACCCATAACTGGAAGGAATAGACGGATTATTACCTTTCTCAAGGGTATTTGCGCATAAGTGAATTCAATGAATTCGGCTGGAATTCGAACTCGGCTCCCCGAGTTGTCGTTCCGAGCGGATATCCACTGCACCACAACGCACATCCCATGAGTAAAATGATTCAATATTATCAGATAGAGCCATAAACAATTACATTCAACTTTTATTAACTTTATTTTAAAAAAAAGGTAAAATTACATTTGATTGAGTTATATGTCAGTAAAAGTGGGAACTGTCTGTCAGTCATTCGATTTAATCACTCTAATCGAACAAAAAATAAAAAAATGCATAAATAAATGTCAAGTACGTAATCGATAGTTTTGGAAAAATGAAACAAAATCACGTGACTATGAATCTGGCGCCATTTTGAACTATCCCAACATGCCTCATTTGGAAAGAAAAAAAAAAGTTTAGGATTTTTATTTATTTATTTATTCTGTTATGCGAAGCTATCCTGGCCAAGGTATCAGCAGCCACTTGTTACCCCTCCCCGCTATGGTCTGTTCTTTCTTTCTTTGAATTGAAATCTACCAAGCAGCTTAACTCGATGTTGATTTTTGGGAAAAGCAAGAATTGAAGAATGAAACTTTCTTAATTCAAATTTCCTGTGTTAAACTGTGAGGTAAGATCAATTTATTTTTTAAACCTGTATTTTTCGTTTTTTTCTAACTAGTTTGTACTCCTCACTCTTTTCTAATTAGTCTTTTTACATTTATGTAGCCCCCTGCACATCAGTGGCGTTTCCGCCTTGCTCGGGGTGAAATGATTAAAAAAAAAAAACTAGTCAAGTATTTTTATACTTTATAATCTTCAGAAAAATTGAAACGTGCCTGACTAAAGCAGTAGGCAAAAACAATTCACGATTAGTGGTGGAGTTTGAAGGGATGGTTGCCATCGAGTAACACTAGTGTATTTGTCTATATTTCTGAGCTCAGGTAGTATTTACACTATTTACAATGTTCGGATTATTGTCCTTAATCTTTGTTGCGATCTGTACGACATTTCGGCCGTTGTACGCACCGGCCTACTTCAGGCGCTAGGAATTTCAAACCGAACCCTTTATTATAATCACCGAGGTATAGCATTATTATTCCTTGCGCGAAGCATCATTTGGTAGTCATGAGTCATCTTCATCTAACCGGACTCATTAAATTAGTTGTTCACCACTGCTGTAGCCTGGTATTGAACTCACAACTCTTTGGGTCAAGTCACTGGAACTAACAAACGTCTATATCCACTTGGCCATGCGTCCTTAAATTTAGAGGCTGGTAACTCATGTCGACGATAAGAGGCTTCGCGCAACGGATGAGAATGATAAAGCCCAGTGTTTGTAATAAACGGTTAGGTTCGAAATTCGTAGCACCTGAAGAATACCGGAGCGTACAACGGCGGAAATGTCGTACAAATCGCAACAAAGATGCAGACAATAGTCCTAATAATGTAAATGGTGTGATAGCGATATCAATAATAATAACTTTTTATTATTTATACCTTAAATAAGCATTTACATAATCCTACCTGGAGTCAAGGATAATTTAAAATTTTATTAATCAATTTTATATTAAAAAATAGTGTAGAATGAAAATTCATTTACTTATACAAGATGATCACATTTTAATGTTTAGTTATTTTTTAAATTGACCAATTTTTTTCAATTGACCAATACATTTTTAAATTGACTAAATATTTTCAAAATTGAACCATGATTTTTTAAATTGACCAGCGATTTCATTTTGAAATTAAACAATGATTTAATGACACGTTAGTTACGTATAAGACATGGTATGTGTATAAGTTGCGATTTGTATTGACTAATTAATCTCTAGAAAATATGTCAAAGCTTAGTTTAAACTGTCGACTGCAGCTTGTTAAGTGATATTATGCGAATCGTGAGAGTGCATCTGCAACGATGACTGCTTATAAAACATGGAACAATTTCTAACAGGATTCTTTTGCTTTATTACCAACGACTTGTCTGATAAAAAAGTTTGAAGCCAGAATGTCACTGCATAATATTCCTTCACGTGAGAGACATTATTTAGAAGCTGAGCGCGCACCTCAGATTATTGATAGTCAAACTGCGACTTTGATTATACAACTTATTCGAGGAAAAAGTGAAAAATTGTTGTAATTTCATAAACCCCTTTCGCTAAAAAAGTAACTTTTTGCTTATTAGTGTCATACAAACAAACGAAGAACAAACGTATTTTCTCTTAGAAATCAATTTCCAATCATTCAACTGAAAATTGAACTCTAGAAACACGCACATTCAGAAAAGAAGTTCATGCAGAACTTTCATACATGAATAGTTTTTCAAAGCAACAAAATGATGTCAATTATTATCGTTGAATAAATTTACACTTATTATTAAAAACAAGACAGATTCTTTTATTGTCGTTTAGATAGATTATGTTTGGCACTCGGCTGTATGCAAGCATACTCGAAGCCTATCCATACTATATCTTCCTGAAGTTTATTTAAACTGAAACCTTTTTTCCCCCAATTTCGGTTAAGCTTTTTGCTATGGTACCTAAACTTTATGAATTTAAGCTTACTTGTGGTGCAGTGAATATCGGCTCTGAATGTAAAATCAGGGAGCCGAGTTTGAATTCCAGTTGAATTCCTAGAACTCACTTACGCGCAAATACCCTTTGGAAAAGTATTAATACGTCTTTTTCTTTCAGTTATAGGTTAAATAACAAAAGAAATTGGGTTCTATAGCCTCGGCTGGCAACCAGTCTACCAGAGAAAGCAATGGCAACATACTGCGGGACAATCTTCTGTCCAGTCCGTGTTGTCACTTTTGAGACATGATCGCCAAAGCGTATATGATGCATGGCACTTAATTGACTGTCTGACTAGATTAGTAAGTAAGTCTCATCGCTTTAACGTCGAATAGGCTAAATGTAACCTAACAGCTTCTTTTCTTGCACTTCTTTATTGTATAAATCAGTTTCAACTTCTTGTTTTCTATTCAAGTTTTACTTTCAAAATTTTAAATGCCATATCAGACTTCTATTTTTCTAAGTACACTTCTATTTTTCCTCTTTCTAAATACTGCTTCTGATTTCTGACTTATTCACATCCGATAACCTCTTAAGTTTTCGTGGGTATAATTGCTTGCTTGGGGTGATTTTGATTAAAACAAATTATAAACTATAATTGTAGAGATTAAAAGTGTTGCTGAGCAAAAGTTGTTCGAAAATCTCCAACGTTTCATCTGAAAACAAGAACATTCAAACTTTTAGCAGAATAGTTATAATATTTTTTTTCTTTTTTTTTCCAAATGGATGTGCGTTGTGGCGCAGTGGATATCGACTCGGAACGAGAGATCGGAGAGCCGAGTTCGAATTCCAGTTGATTCCTTGCATTCACTTACGCGCAAATACACTTGGGAAATTATTAATCCGTCTATTCCTTCAAGTTATGGGTTAAATAGCAGGACAGATTGGGTTCTATAGCCTTGGTCAGCAACCAGTCTACTGCAGAAAGCAATGGCAACCTACTGCGGGATAATCTTCTGCCCGGTCAGTCATGTCTCTATCGAGACATGATCGCCCAAGCATGTATCACTTAACTGACTGAGTTATAATATGCGCTAAACATATATATTTCTCGGCTCATTTTGAACTGAAGCCTTTTACTCTCCTATATTTCTAAAGTATAAATGATTCTTTTTCTTCTTTTCTTCTTTATCTTCTTCTTCTTTTACAAGCCATGCTTCTTCAGGACGTAGGCAATCATGGCTCTCCTCTTCTTCCTATCCCTGGCAGTTTTTAGCACCCAAACCCTGATCTGCCATCCATCTGCTCAAATATGTTATCCGCTGCATTCCTCTGTCACTTTTTTCTTTATCTGAC
Organism: Ascarosepion bandense; assembly: GCA_037127315.1. NCBI lineage: Eukaryota > Metazoa > Mollusca > Cephalopoda > Sepiida > Sepiidae > Ascarosepion > Ascarosepion bandense. The sequence continues at coordinate 2,022,543 of JBBBDQ010000665.1, read as the reverse complement.
TGTGAGTAATAGATTCTCCAAGCCTTTCTACCTCATCACGTTTATCAAGAACCTCAACTTTCCCTTTCTGATGCTCAGTATTAATTTCCTTTTCGTTTCCATCCTTTCCAATTTCCTTTTTGTTCCCATCATTGCTCACATGCTCGCAGCATCCTTCTTTAAAACCACATTTCAATTGCTTCATTGTTTTTCTTCATCATTTATGATAATGTCTAGTGTTCGCTGCCATATTGAATAAACGACATCACATAACAAGCCAGAACTATCTTCTTTGTTTCTAGTGAAATGTTCCTGTCTCTTAATACTCTGCTCTGCTTCTAGAATGCGTCCTTGGCCATTCCATTTCGCCTTCGGATGCCAGTGTGGCACTTTTCGTCTTCCGTTAGAATAATTCCCAACTACTTGAATTGTTGTATTTGCTTGATTTTATTATCCCCAACCTGTAATTGACATCTTGGGGTCCTTCGTTTGCTGATAACCATACATTCCTTTTTCTCGTTTATTTTTCTTCATTTACCTTTTTAGGAGGTCTTGTAGTTTTCTTACTGTTCTTACTAAGGTATGTTTAATTTTTTTAAATTTTTATTTTTCAGAAATGATATTATAAAAAATACGAAATTAAAAAAACTAGAAAATAGTAGACGCTAGGCGGATGTGAGTTAAAAGATAAGAAATAAGAAAACTACCGGAAGTTGATATCTAGCGAATGTCGACATAAATATTAAAAATCATGTTTAATGGAAAGGGAAATAGTACTTGTCACGAGGAAGTGCGAGATGTGAAGAATTATAGGGAAAAATGGCAAATGCAAAGAGTCCCAAATTTCATGAGAGGCATGGATTATGAAGTCTTTCTTTCATAGGACAAAATAGATTCATTATCAGTGAATATAAAAAAAGTGGGGATCATATAACGAAGAACATGGAGGCACAAAAAGAGGAAAAACTCGAATGAAAAAAATGGTGAAAGGAAGAAAGAAATCAGCCCTGTAACGGGCGTTGTAAAGAAAGAAAAGTAGAAAGAAAGAAACTAATTTCATATTAATATAAACGTTATATATATTTGGTTGATAAACTGATTCGTTTTCTAATGCTTATCAACACATTTCTGCATATTTAGATCGTGGAAATTGTTCTAAGATAAAAAGGGTTTGCTGATCCTTAATAATTGACTCATAACTAGAGCGGTTGGCGAAAAACTGTTGATTCATACATTTGAATATTGGACAATATCATGCATTTCCCAAAAGTATGTGCGCGTACATGCAACGAATTCAGCAGATTTACAAAGATAGAAAGGGGCTTGAGACAAGGATGTTTGTTTTCACCGGATCCTTTCAACTTGTACAGCAAGACTATTTTAAAAATTCCTAGATGTTATACAAAGGAGGCCAAAATTTGAACAACATATGATACGCAGATGATACAGTGCTGATTGCAGACATGGAAAGAAACCACAAGACCTCTTACAGAAGGTAGCTGAAAAGAGTGACAAAAAAGAACTACAAATAAACTGAAAGAAAGCCGAATGCATGGTCATCAGCAGAAATGGCAGCCCAAAATACCAAATACATGTGGGGGTTATAACAATCAAGCAGGTACAAAAATGTAAGTACCTATGAAGTATTGTAACAGAAGACGGAAATTGCGACACAGAGACCCAAAGGCGAATTGTCATGGAGAAGGACGCGTTCCAGACGCTGGGTAAAGTATTAAGACACAAGAAACTTTTACTAGAAACAATGTAGAGAGTACTAGATTGCTATATCATCTCAGTTCTTCAATATGGCAGTGAATATTGGACAATATCATCAAAAATGAAGGAAAGACTTGAAGCAGCTGAAATTCGGTTCTACAGAAGGATGTTGAGGATATCATGGACCGAGCATGTGAGCTATGATGAGATGTTGGAAAGAATGTACACGAAAAGGAAATTAATATTGAGCACCAGGAAGAGACAACTGAAGATCCTGGGACATGCGATGAGGAAAGCGCGCTTGGAGAACCTGATACTAACAGGCCAGATAGAAAGAAAAATAAACAGAGAAAAAGCAGCGGATAATATATTTGAAGGTCCTGATCAGGTGGATGACAAAACAAGGATTGTGTGATGTTACAGGAGAAGGCGTGCTATGAATCACCAGGGATAGGGAGACTACATAGAAGAAGAAGAAGAAGAAGAAGAAGAAGAAGCAGAAGAAGAAGAAGAAGAAGAAGAAGAAGAAGAAGAATGTGCATAAGTGACTATAATAGATATTTTCATTTATCCGGTGAAAACCTGCGTAGTATCAAAACTTTTTTTTCTTCCATCAAAGTGACTATGTTATTATTAAGAGAAAAGATGAAAGCATTATTTAAGTTATTTCCTTAAAATTTTAAAACCTTTTTACCAAGTTCAAAATGTCGACATATTTATTTTTTCGTCAATAATTTTTACCAGAATTTACCATGGATAATGTAATATTAAGAAACCCTTTTTTTCGGTGAAACACATTAAATTGGAAAATCTGTCGAAAGACAAATAATTGTAGGATTTTAATGAAACTTTCAGGACTTTTTAACAAATGAATGTAACTATTTTTTAAATTATTATTTTTAGAAAACATTGGTATTGGACCTCAGTGATTAAGAAGTACTATTATTATAGATTTCATGGTATAAACAGCTAATTATGTTTTCAAATCAGATTAATTTAACTTTCAATTTGATAATTTTCAAAAGATAACGTGTTAGAGATGTATATTTAATTTTTACAAGATTTTTAAAAACGAGAATTAAATTTTGTTTATAAACTTGTCAATCTGTCAAAATGGACGAAAACAATGATAACCTTTGAAAATCCTAAAATTTTGAGATTCCAATCAATGTAATTTCTATTTGAAATGCATCAGAGTATTTTGCTTACTGGAAATTGTAAACTCAATCATTTAGCTTTAATTAAAAGTTAAAGCTTTCAGAAAACTTTTGTTTTCTTAAAAATTCAGTTTAAAGCTTAAGTATCGAAAATAAGTTACTCAGACTATAACGAATCCAAGTGAAACTGGAACTAGGCTACCCGATTAACAATTCTGAGCAATCACCTGAATACCCAAGATTTTATCACCTTGAATTTCGAAGCGGTCACCCATCTAGTTAATTAAGTCAGACACTATCTTGCTTAACTTTGGTGATCGTACGGTGACAACTGTTTTAATCTGATGTGGCCGTAAGCGTAATTTGTCGGTAGACGTTGACAGCCCTGTTACTTTTAACAGTGAAATTAATACAAGTTGACCAAGAGATAATTACAGAAGAAATGGCAGTAATAATGATAATATTAGCTGTTTCCTCATGAGATAACATTCGACATTAATTAATAAAGAAGGAAATGCTACTGTCGGTTGAAATTTTCAAAATATTCCTATTAAAACAATTTTGTGGAAAATAGGATTCTCAAGCACAGTAGCAGTTATCGCACTTTCGGTTACTGGTGGGGTTTATTGCTAATCTTTTGCTTCTAACATTTCGGAACATTAACATCTTAAGCGGTTCTTAGCCGCGTGCACAACTGGTTTTGAATTTAGATTTGTCCTTTTAAAGGACTGGTTGTTGTGGTGCAGTGGATATCGGCTCGGAACGAGAAATCGGAGAGCAGAGTACGAATTCCATTTGAATTCGTTGCATTCACTTACACGCAAACACCATTGGGAAAGGTATTAATCTGTCTCTTCCTTCCAGTTATGGGTTAAATAACAGGACAGATTGGGTTCTATAGACTTGGCTGGCAACCAGTATACCGCAGAAAGTAATGGCAACCTCCTGCGGGATAATCTTCTGCCTAATTAGTCATGTCTCGAAAGAGACATGATCGCCCAAGCGTGTATCAGGTATAGCACTTAACTGACTGAACATCTTTAGTACGATTTTAATGTTCGACATCTGATATGATTTCTCTTATTTTGTACAGTTCTTTTGACTGTTGTTCGGTATGATCAGTTCACAAAGTTTGAATAAGAATGGAGACAAGTACATTTTTAATTCTCTCGAAGCCATTTTAAACATTGATATGAGAATGCGGTTGTATACATCTGACAGTTTAGATATTTCTTAACGAATTTGGCGCAATGCATGACATCGATATGAAACTTTTTAATCTCGTGTAAATATTTAAGTACAGGAATCTTGTTTTTGGGTTAACGGTTTGATTTTGTTTCAGTCCTTTGGTGTTGAATGAAACTACATCTACAACCACTAGTCTATGTGCAATTATTATTATCTCTTGTGCTGAATTTGCTATAACAGTTCCATGCCTTGAGATATTTGATATGCTTCGTATTCCTTATACTTCTATGTGCTCTGTCCCTTCAGGACGTAGGCGATCATGTATTTCCACATCTCCCTATCCCTCGTGGCTCTTAGCACGCTTTCCCCTCTTACACCATGCAACTCTCGTTCCATCATCCACCTGATTAGGTCCTTCAAATATGTTATCCGTTGCTTTCCCCTCTCACTTTTCCCCTCTATTTGGCCTGTTAGTATCTGGTTCTCCAAGACTTCCTTCCTCATTGCATGTCCCAGGAACTTCAGCTGTCTCTTCCTAATTCTCAGTATTATTTCCTTTTCGTTTCTCTCATTTCTAAGACCTTATCATTGCTCACATGCTCGATCCATGATATTCGCGGCATCTTTATATAGAAGCACATTTCAGTTGCTTCAAGTTTTTACTTCATCTTTGATTATGTTGTCCAGCATTCACTGCCATATTGAAGAACTGACAACACATAGCAATCCAGTCCTCTCTTCTTTGTTTCTAGCGAAACTGTCCTGTTTCTTAATACTTTACTCAACTTCTGGAATGCTACCTTTGCCATGCCATTCGTCTTTACTGAATCCAACTCCCGAATTTTTTTATAATGGATTCTTTTTTTTAATCATTTCACCCCAAGCAATGCATTCTACTGGCACTGTTGCGCAGGAGATTACATAGTGGAAAGTGATGAGAAAGAGTGGTTAGTTATAGGAAATGTCAGGAGGAGGGTAATAGACGGATGAGGATACCGAGAAAGGATGTAGGGTAGATGGGAAATGAGTTTGAAAGAATGGATGCGAGTAGTGTTGATAGGAGATGTCGATTGACCTTACATTTAAATTCCTGGAGATTGTAGCTGTAGGGGAAGCAATTATATGGAAGGGAATTCCACAGCGGGAAGTGCGAGAAAAGAAGCTGTTAGAGTAGAAATTGCGGTTTTATTGATTTCACAGTAAAAGGGTGGGACCTAGTTGCTAATCTAGTAGCTCGTATAAATTCATACCTAGGGGGCACCAGTGATCTAAATTCATCGGAGCAGGAGCCGTGAATGTATTTATAGAAGAGGCACAGGGAAGCCACGTCATGCCGGTGAGAAAGTGACTGCAGCCGAGCTGCCAAGTCGGTATCAGTCACATTACATATTTCAATTTCATATCATAAATTCTGTTATGAAAGGATTATCTTGAGTCATATTTCTTATATAGAATACAAAGCCTATAATCATCCATCAACCAACTAAAAAACACAAAATAAATTGCACAACCGGAAAATCGGATTCAAACGACTAAAAGCATTTGGAAAAAACCCAAAGTAAAATGACACACCCGCAAAAGGGGATTCAAACTACTTTGTAAAACCCAACTAAGAAAAATTCGCAAGTCAGTGCGAAAAGCAAATGTTGAATCCAGACTTGATTAAAAACTGCAAATGCATACATGACGTATTTTCACATTTAGCTGTAAAAAGTTTCGTTGGAACCGGCATCATGAGAAGCTTGACTATTGAAACAACAACGCTAATCTGTCAAAAGTAGTCCGATATGGGAGCGGTTAGCTAAGGACTTCATGGCAATGTAACGAATGAAAATTCAAGTAGCCGACCCGGACACAGGGCATGCCTGTTTCATTCGACCTCTTCTTCCAACGAAGTTTTCTTCATTTTCACATCACTTCGCCAAGGAGAACAGCAACAACGAAAAAATGAAAGTGTTAAGCATTACTTCTTTATTTGTTTTGCCTTCTCTCTCTCTCTCTCTCTCTCTCTCTCTCTCTCTCAACCTTTCGCGACCTACCAAAATGAGGAAGGAACATGAGAAGACTTTATATTCTGCTACTCATGAACTCTAAACTTCTGTGGATATTTTTCATACCTACATTTCTATGAGGACAACTTTAACTACAAAACTGCATGCATTTTCTCAATAAACATTTTTCTTTTCGTAAATATTTTATAGTGTTCAGTTGACAAAATTCCACTTATATTTTCCTACGTACACAATAGTCATTCTGTAAATAAATCTTTACTTTAATGTAGGCACCTCCACTTTTCCAATAGCGTAATGCAAAACGCCACAACTTCACTAAAATAAGGTTTATCGTCAAAATGTTTAAATTATTATTAAGAGGAAAGATCAAAGTAGTTTTTAATTATTTTTTAAATATTTTTAATCCTTTCTAACATTTTCGAAACATTGTCAAAGTTTTGTTTCGATTGATTTTAGCGGCTAATTCTAACATCTGCAGTAATTCAGAAAGCATATTCAAATGTCTGGCTATAAATGTATACTAAAATTCTATTAAATATTATAAAATTTCTGAAATTATTATTTTAAATTTTACTATTTAGTTAAAAACAAAAAAAAAAGAAATTAAAATTTTGTGTTTTTTTGGCGCGTATGGTCGCAATACTTTCCGTCTGACAACTTCCGGAGCTCGTAAATCTTTTAACACCCTACCATTGCGTCATCGAGGTGATGACAGGTAGGGCTACCGCAGTTAAAAAGTTGTTTTTTCTAAATTTCTGGCAGTAAGGAATTATTACTTGATTGAAATCAGATAAAGGTAAGTTTCAACTTTAAAAATTGACTTAAATGACGTGTTAGCAAGATATATTTTATTTTTGCAAGATTTTTAAAACAGAAATTGGGCTACTGTTGACATAGTGTTGACAGAATGTGTCAATAAATCAAAAATGGTGGGAAATTTTAACTTAATTTTTTCGATTTAAAAAAAAATTAGATTAAAATCAATATAATTTCGGGTTAAATAATACCAGTGTATTTTTCTTTCGGGAATTAAAATTTAATCTTATGGCTTTCAATTAAAGCTAATTTTAAAGTTGAAGATTACTTATTTATTTTTAAAATTTAAATTTAAATTTAGGTATCGAAAAATCAGTGGAGGTACCTACTTTAATGGACACACGAGATATATTATCCTTTCGCATTTCAACAAATAACCTTCAATATTCTGATATTTAAATTGTGGGGATTTTGGACGTGTTTGGCTCAAGGACAATTTACCTAGCCTCTCGGAGGCCCATACACTTAAAACACTTGTTTGAGTATGTGTGTTCTTATTTTGTTCAAGGTCATTATGCCAAATATGAATACATAAATCATTAGCCTTTAACACCTCATCAGGAGATTGCTCTGGGCTGTGAAGGACCAGGACCGCTGTATTTTTTTTTTTTAATCGTATCACCCCGAGCAAGGCGGTAACGCCACTGATGTGCAGGGGGCTACGTAATAGTGAAAAAATTGGAAAAGAGGAAGCCGGAAACCACATCCTAACAAGGAATGAGCCTCTTAACCCGTTCAATAGATGTGGGTGGAGTGTAAACCGGGTGATAGTTTAGTCTATCTACTCCAATTGAAAAAAAAGAAACCATAGTGAGAAGATTGGAAAAGAGAAAACCGGAAACCACATCCTAGACGTGGGTGGAGTGTGAACCGGGCAATAGATAGATCTATGAAGATGTGGTATGGAATGCTTAAATTATCTGCACCTATCTTTTCAAGTAGATGCATTTAACTTGCGCTGGGCAGAGTCTAAGAAAAATATAAAAAAGATTAGAGATAATTGCTTAAGAATGAGACACTATGTTGTGTTAAAGAAAGAGAGAATTCACGACTGAAAAGAATATATAATGTGGTGTTCGAAATTAACAGACAGATTTTTTTTTCATTTGTAAAAGGGTTATTTCGCGATCCAGGTTTCTACTTTTCGGTATTTTTAGGCGATTCTCCTTATTTTCGAAAATTGTGCTTTCATAAAAGATACTTGTTACGTGAGTGTTAAAAAAATTGTAGACATATAGACAGAAGACATCAAAAAGTAGAAACCGGGGTCGCGATATAACTCGTTTAAAAACGAAAAATATTCAAAAGTTCTAAAATATTGAACACAATTTAATACAAATGTGTACTGGTTCAATATAATTATAATTAATATACATATATAGTCATCCGCAGACAGATTAGTTTCGCTGTATCACAGCTCATCAGTTCTTCTTCTTCTTCTTCTTCTTCTTCTTCTTCTATATGCCCTGTCCCGTCAGGACGTAAGCGATCATGGTTCTCCATATCTCCCTATCCCCTGTGGCTCTTAGTATGGTTGCTCCTGTTGTTCCTGGCAACCCCCGTTCCGACATCCACCTGATCAGACTCTGCAAATATGTTATCCGCTGCCTTCCTCTGTCTCTCCTTCCTTCTATGTGACCAGGCAGTATCAGGTTCTCCAGGCTCTTCTTCTTCATTGCGTGTCCCAGGAATGTAAGTTGTCTCTTCCTGATACCCGGCATCAATTTCCTTCTTGTTGCCATTCTTTCCAACACCTCATCGTTGCTTGCATGCTCAGTCCACGATATCCGTAGCATCCTTCTGTAGAACTACATTTCGGCCGCTTCCAGTTTTGTCCACATTTTCAATGATATTGTCCAGCATTCACTGCCGTATTGAAGTACTGACATCACGTAGCAGTCTTTTCTTCGTTTCTATTGAGATTTTCCTGTATGTTAGTATTTTGCTCATCTTCTGGAACGTGTCCTTTGCCATCCCAATTCGCCTTCGGACCTCCGTGTCGCACTTTCCATCTTCTGTTAGAACACTTTCTTCTTCTATGTGCCCTGTCCCTTCAGGACGTAGGCGATCGTGGCTCTCCACGTCTCCCTATCCCTTGTGGCTCTTAGTATGTTTGCTAGAACACTTTAGAGATCCGATTTCTTTTAACCCAGGATTGGAACCCGACCGAATTGGCATCACTCGGCGATTCTACCTCTGAGCTACGGGCGCTCGGTAGAAACAGGCAGACTGTTTAGCGTGTATATTATCATTATATACACCCAATAGCTGATAGTGTTCTAATTCATTGCTGAATGAGCGATGCGTATATGCTAGAGTAGCTATACATATTAATGAAAACACACGCACGGACGCGAGCGAGTACATACATAAAGACATACATACATACATACACATATATATATATTGGATTTTTCAAAATCAGTTTTTGTTTTAAATCATTCGTCTTTAAAACTCTCTGAAGAAGCTTATCATATTAAAACATGTCACATTAAAGACACTTTTCCGTTCCTACTCTTTACTTATTCTTTTCAGATATATGTGTGTGTGCGTGTGTGTGTGAATAAAAACAAGAGGAAAACTATTTATAGCCGACTCGTTTCGTACTCTGAGGGACTTTATCAAGGCAAATGCAATGTTTTTTTTCTTGTACGTGTTTAAATAGTGCAAGGGTGTTATTGGGCTCTCAAATTTTAATTTGAGGACGTTTACACATATTCATCTACTTGTTGAATGATCGGCCAAATTATCAAGGGGAAATAAAATGACATATTTGACAGTCGTGTGTTGTACATCTTCAAATACTTGAGGAAATGGATTTTAACAGTTTTACTTTTATTTTTTTTAACATTTCTGTGGTTGTGTATCTTGACTTGGAAAAGTAATGATTCTTTCAAGAAAGGTAAGATTGGAAAGAATCCAAAGCGTAGATTTATATTCTGATAAGATTCGATAGCAGCACTCTTGAGAATTTTCTTCTTGGTAATTAGCTTCTCTTTTGATAAGTATCAAAAGGCGTCGGTTAAGAATAGGTTTTTCTTTATATTTATTTTGTTACTTCATAGATACCCTCTATCTGAAAATAATTTAGACACACACACACCCACACACACACCCACACACACACACACACACATATATATATATTTATTTATTTATATTTATATATATACATTTATTTATATTTATATATATATATATAAATTATTTTCAAATATATATTATTTATATATATTATTTTCATATATATATATATATATATATATATATATATGAATTTTACTTGTTTTAATATAATTTTTTAATGGATACTCGTGCTCCAGTAGAGAGTTTGTATTTATAATTAAATAGTACGTTGGAAATTAAATCATGTACATTCTCCAGCAGGTTTGGGCACTTCACAAAACCGGGTCCGTTTCGGTGAGTTGGTGGTTGAAACCCTGTCTCACGCCTTCTTTAACTGCAAAAAAACTTGATACAACCGAAATGTGGTTCTACAAAATATGCTGTGGATACGTGAGGAACAAGGAGTTTCTGCAGAGGATTAAAATGAAAGGAAACTCATATTCAACATCAGAAAAAAGACAGCTGAATTTCCTGGTACATATAATGAGGAGAACGTTTAAAATCATACCCACAGGTTAGAGAGAGAGAGACAGAGAGAGAGAGAGAGATATGGCAAAGCAATACATAACATAGTTCATCGACCTGAGAAAATGGATGACACGGCTAGGTTTGGGAGGGGTAACAGGAGAAAGCGTGTTAATAGCTACTAAGAAGAGGAAGATGATAGCCTATGTTCAGAAGGAACACGGTAAGAAGAAGAAGAAGAAGAAGAAGAAGAAGAAGAAGAAGAAGAAGAAGAAGTTAATCCGAAATCGACAATAAATGCTTGGTCAATTCATGCCAAGTGAAGCTGAAAATCACACACACACGCACGCACACACACACACGCACGCACACACACACACACACACACACACACACACACACACACACATCTGACCACGCCGTATTTTCCGTCAACATCTCATTCCACTCCCACTCAACCCAAGAAATCCAGACTAGCAGAATATCATACTGCTACCAAAGAGCAGACTGGGACTCGTTCCGCGACTTCCTGTGTGACGTCCCTTGGAACAACGTTTTTAGTCTTCCCGTTGAAAACTGTGCATCCGAGGTCTCCTCTTGGGTTAAGGCTGGCATTGATGCTTTTATCCCAGCCAGGAAATTTCAGCTTAAATCCCGCTTGTCCCCCTGGTTCTCGGCCGCTTGCTCAGCCCCCATTGCCCACTGAAATCACTTCTTCCGGCTCTATCGAAGCCACGCGTCGGACTAAAACAGGCGCCTTTTCGCCTCAGTTCGTAATAAGTGTAAAAAGATACTTAACGACGCTAAGATGTTGCTTGCTGCCAGGATGAAGCAACGGATAGCATCCTGTAAGTTCGGCGCCAAAGACTACTGGCGACTCTGTAAAAGCGTGCTTAATAAGAGTAAGACCTCAGTACCCCCCCATCAATGAATTTGCGGTCCTCCAACTCGAGACTGGATTAGTCTGTAGTATCATCCCCCGACTTCCCACCTAGAACTGAGGCTCAAATAATCATTTAATCCACATTACACCCTCGCTGGTCACTAACATAATCTCAAAACTTGTTCCTCACAAAGCTAGCGGAGGGGACGGAATTCCAATCATAGTCTTGAAGACATCTTTGGCAAAAGTGTTCGAAGCCATCATCAACGCCGAGGTGGTTCAGCATCTCACGCCCCACAAGCTCCTCTCGGACAAACAGTATGGTTTCCGCTTTACCAGGTCTACTGCTGATATGCTAACGACCATTACCGAGTATATATAACAGGCTCTGTACAAGAAAGGCGAAGCTCAAACCGTTGCCTTGGATATCTTCAAAGAGTTCGACAGAGTATGGCATGCTGGCCTTCTACGAAAACTGCGGAGCTATGGTATAACTGGACGTTTGTTTGACCTAATCCAGTCTTTCTTCTCCAACCGCACATTGAAGGTGGTATTAAACGGTCATGTCTCCCAAAACTACCCTACGAACGCGGGTGTCCCTCAAGGCTCTATCTAAGGTCCTACGCTTTTTTCTGATCTACATTAATGATCTCCCCGATGCCATAAAACCCCAAGTAGGCACGTACGCCGATGACACCACAGTTTACTATCGCCTCAATCAAGAATCTGGTGTGGGCGACAAATCTAACTTCGCTGCCGAGCTTGAGAAGGACCTTTAATCCGTAGTGGATTGGGGTAGGAAATGGCTCGTAAATTTTAATGCTTCCAAAACGAAGCTGCTATCAATTAACCATCATAGACAATCGCACTTACCTCCCATTAGCATGGAACAGGCTTTCCTTCCAGAGAGTAAAACACTACGCCTCCTTTGTCTCACACTCTCAGCGGACCTCAAATGGAATGCGTATATCGAATCCATTGCTAAATCCGCCGCTATGAAAGACGGCTCTCTGAGCAGGGCCCGGAAGTTTTTACCGCCTGAATCTATCCTGGATATCTGTAAATCTACCATCCGCCCGTATATTGAATACTGCTGCCACATCGGTTCAGATGCCCCTGCTATCTTCCTCGCGGTTCTTGAAAAAATACAACGGAGAATCTGTAATGTGATCGATACCGATTTGGCAGAGCGACTGCAGTCACTCTCTCACCGGCGTGACGTAGCTTCTCTCTGCCTCTTCTATAAATACTTTCACGGCTCCTGCTCCGATGACCTTAAATCACTGGTGCTCTCTAGGTATGAATTTGCACGAGATACTAGATGAGCAACTAGGTCTCACCCTTTTACAGTGAAACAGATAAGTTGTAACCGCTTTTCTACTCCAACGGCTTCTTTTCTCGCACTTCCCGCCTGTGGAATTCCCTTCCCCGACAACTACAATCTCCAGGAGTTTAAATGTAAGGTCAATCGACAACTCCTAACACACTAACTCGCACCCATTCACTCAAACACTTTTCCCATCAACGCAACCCTCATCCTCGGAATCCTTACACGTCTATCACCCTCCTTCTGATATTTCCTATCACTTTCCCCTATGTAACCCCCTAACCACTCTTTTTCATCACTTTCCCCTATGTAACCCCCTAACCACTCTTTTTCATCACTTTCCCCTATGTAACCCCCTAACCACTCTTTTTCATCACTTTCCCCTATGTAACCCCCTAACCACTGTAACTCATCACGTTCCCCTATGCAACCTCCTTACCACTTTCTCTCATCACTTTCCCCTATGCAACCCCCTGCACAACAGTGGCAGTGAAATGCCTTGCTTGGGGTGAAATGATATATATTCAGAAATTATAACATGGATATTTTATAATATCACTACAAAAGTAGCTATTTTGTTTCGACACTTCTTGTGTTTTGTCAAGTGATGTGGTTTATTTTAAATCGAATGGTTTAAAAAGGTTAAAAACAAGCAAAACACCTTTTACTCAGGGAGGCATTGATATATGTACAATTTGAACCAATTAGAATACTTCTAATTTGGAGAATATGTGAGCTGAGTTAAAAATAATCTTGGGGGCATTAGTATTAATATTTGATTAAATTGAGATCAGCATTATTAATTAACTATTATATCTAATTGATGTTAAATTTTAAAAACTTTTCTTAGTTTAACAATTTATTAGATTTAGAAAGCTATTCGTATATTAAACGATGAAGAGAAAGAACGCATACATAAATAAACCTACAAACATCCATAAATGGAAATATAGAAGAGTATATTCGCAAATACTGGCAAACAGACACATATCCAGATTAATATACCCACGCAGATATGCATACACAAACTACAAAATTTAACTTTTATGGACTTGTCAATTTGTCTGTTAAATTTTAAAGCTCTATTTGTACACATACTAAATTGCTACATATTGGATACAGTCAAGGCGAATTCATAACGTGACCAGCCTTGAATGAATGAGGTCGGGACAGACATAATTATATGTCAATGCATGTACACATAAACAGAATTAGATATATACTTACGCAAATATACAAGCTAAAATTAAATGCGCATGCATGTGCAAGGCGTCACGCATATACATATATATGCTAAGCCCCACAACATTCATATGAAGTTATGCCTGTGTGAGCCCCAGTTGTCTAGTTCGCGTGTGCGTGTATCTCTGCGCACGTCGATGGTTGTACAAGTGTTAATTTATCTCTGTGTTTGTATAAAAGGCGTCAGGACAACAAATATTCCCCGCAAAGTTCATCCCACCTTCACAAAAATTTATCTACATATATCCAGTATTTTAAATAAAAAATTAAAACAGTTTGTTTGACGATCGAAAAAGCGTGAAACACAGGTCAACAAACTTACAACCATCTATCTATCTATCTATCTATCTATCTATCTATCTATCTATACACATACATACGTACATACATATATAAATATACACCTACATATACATACATACACACGCATACACATATACACATAAAACAAATACATACGTATGTATATATATATACACATATACACATAGATATACACATACATACGCAAACATACATATATATAGATATAGACATGCATACATGGACATCTGAACATACATACATACAAGTATGAATATATATATATATATATATATATATATATATATATATATATTTATATATATATATATAATACATGAAAATGAAGAGGAACAATAGCTGAATGAAAAAGGTTAAAATTTGAAAGTAGAGAAAGGCGTTAATTGATAGATAACATAGATGGAAAGAGAGAGAGTGTGTCTGTCTGTGTGCATGTATGTGTGTGTGTTTGTGCGTGTAATTGTGCGCGTTTGGGTGGGTCTATGAGTGTGTATGATAGAGAGAGAAGCAGAGAGAGACTTAGAGAGAGTGAAAGACAGATGAATAGATCACGGAGTGTCTGGTGATCTCCAATCTGGTTTGCCAGTATGCAGCAATGCTATGAAAAAAAAAACGGCCAATATTTCGAATTTACATGGAATTTGCTAGAATTACCAACGATGAGCAAGTCAAGCAAAAAATATTTGAATGCCGATTTCAATGATTAAAGACAATTTGCCGTCTCATAAAATCAAATTAAGATGGCGCTCAACGTCATTTAATTTAATCATTTAGCCGTGAGGCAATGATTATGAGTGTCTCTAGTGACTTGATTTGTCTCCACACAATTTACTGTCGACATCATTTCCTCTTTGTCTCACTATCTATGACTTTCTTCCTCTTTCTAGGTCTCTCTTCCCCTCTGACTTTCTCTCACCACACACACACACACACACACACACACACACACACACACACACACACACACATATATATATATATATATATATATATATATATATATATAAGCGTTTTCCTAATAAGATTTCTCGAATATTCAGGTCGGTAAGTGTGAATAAATAAATTTACTGCTTAATAATAATAATAATAATAATAATAATAATAATAATAATAATGTAATGCTAGGGATGATAGGGAAGATAGAAAAACATGAAATGGAGTCATAACAACACGCCACGACCTGCCTTAGGTCTCCCCGCAGACTTGGTTGGTAGTGAGACCAAAGCAGAAATCGAAATATGATGAAAAAAGGACATAATAATAATAATAATTGTAATAAAAATAGTATCTACTCAAGTATGAATATCCATTAAAACTAATGTTTTTAGACATCAGAGACAGCATATATTTTCTAAGTTTCATATCCCAAACTACCCGTACAGCAACAAAACCCAATCAACTAGGTAAAAATCTCATTACATTCTGGATTAAAAATTATTATACAGAATATAATTGTAGACAATAATTCGTTCCAATTTAAACCAGAATTATATTCAAACAGTAGGTACCGCGCTGGGAACATAACAATTGCAACCGTCAGACTTGCATTACAAGAAGCAAACCTATACAACCAAATATGACACAGTTATGGAAAAGATATAAAACAGAATTTACTACATCATGGAAAATGATATCTAGATGCTTGTTTTATCTTTTGGTGATCAACATAGGTAGACATAAATAAACTACACAAGCTACTCCAAAACTTGCACCCAAAATTAAGTTCACATTAGAATATTACTATAATGAATTGCCATTCCTAGACATACTCATCAATGTAAAAATTAATTACATCATCACAGACATTTACCATAAACCCAGGCACCCAACAATACGTCCATTTCAAGAGTCACCAAAGAAAATTTTTTCTAAAATCCATCCCCTGCTCCCAAGCACGACGAATTTGCAAAATAGTAGCTAACGAAACTCTTGGTAAAATACGCCTAGAGAAAATCCGAAAAAGTACAAATAAGAGGAGACTCGATTCCAGTAATAAACAAGGGTTTCCAACTGGCAGAAGATATATCATTAGCATCTGTTCAGAATAAAAAAAAAAAAAGAAAGAAAATATGAAAAAGAAGACATTCTCGCATTCGTGTCCTCACACAACAAAAGCAACTCAGAATTATTTCCAAAGATAAAAAGACACATAGAATTACTTAACAAAAATGATGAAATAAATCGTAAAGACAACGAAAATGACTAAAAGCAAACGTCAACCGCCAAATTTTAAAAACCTCAACATAATGCAAGCAGCAAAAAACACAGGGTGTCACAAAATGCAACAAAAAAGATGTGGAGTATGCTATGCAATAATAGAAGGAAACTAGTTCAAGTTCGAAAACAAATCTACATTCGAATTAAAAACTAAACGGAGCTTCAACTGTAAAAACGTAATTTACGCTCTAAAATGTGATGAATGCGCAAAAATATACGTTGGAGAGAAAAAAGGCCTGAATAAAAAATACCCATGCAGAGAATTAGCATTAAACTAGCCAATAACTTGCAGGTTTCCCAACATTTACACGAATCTAATGGAAGTAAATTCAGAGTAATGCCTATCTACCAAAATGCAGATTATGACACGCTCATAATGCAGGAAGAAATAATTAGGAAAATACAAGTCTTCCCTCTACAAAACAACGTGAAAAACTTAAGACACACCCACAAAAACACTAAATTCAAACACACTAAAGATAATATATTCGCTAACTATTGCAAAAAATATTATTCCAAAAGCAACATAAAGAAATAGATGACCCGTAGAATTGAATCAAAATCGTTGAAAACAATTGTGAAGTACGAAGAGGAAATAAAATCTCGCAGCTTAGTGCAAAAAAATTTTCTGGACAATGAAATGTTAATTATTCACAAAATGAAAGACATTTCATGAGCGAGTTTGAAAATTAAAAAGTAAACAAGCACTCACGTATATAATCTTTCTGACCTGCTCACCGACCACACACACACACACACACACACACACACACACACATATATATATATATATATATATATATATATACGCGAAATTTTCCGCCGTCATAAAGAAAAGCGAAGCTCGAGATGTAAATTCATAGTTATGTTTGCGTGAAGAGAGTCAAATTTAGACGCCAAACACATGTAGCAACACAAATACCATTATGGATACTTAATATATTATACAAAAGGCAAGTAATAATAATAATAATAATAATAACAATAAATCTACATTTAAACAAAACTTTCACAGCTTTTTTCTTCTATAGTAATTTCTTTTGCTGGAGCAACATCTGTTTCTGTTTTGAATATACATATATATATATATATATATATATATATATATATATATCTGTGTGTGTGTGTGTGTGTGTGTGTGTGTGTGTGTGTGTGTGTGTGTGTGTGTGCGCGCAATTAAAAATCGCCTGAAAAACCGAAAATGTCGAAACTATGGTAGCGTAATCGTCTGATATCCCCAACTTAATTTCTGATATAACTATTTACTAATCTTTTCTAAATCTAATATAAATCTGACCTTTTACTCTCTTATATATATATATATATATATATATATATATATAAGAACCGAGGTTTTAAGATTTTGAGTCACCTGTCACAATAAATATTGTAGAGCTTAATATAATCATATAATTATGAATTAAATTGCTTCTCACTATATCGTATTACCTTCGATGTATCTATTCTAATACCATAAATGTCCTTTCTGATTTCTCCATATTTTACCTCTTTTTATAGAAAAGAGGAAAGGGGTGAAGAAGACAAAGATCTTTTTATATTATGTTTAAACTTAAGGGGGCTTTTGAGTAAATTTACTCTTCTTATCAGTACGTAATTTTTTTCTAATTTTTTCAAAACCTTTAATTTATAAATAACATTTTTATTCTTTTCCTAATTTACTTCCTGCTTTTATTATCCCATCTTTCTAATATCTACTTATTTATTATGACAATTTTTTATTTTAAAATTTTATACATTAATTTACTATTTTATTTTAATATCTCGTCAATTATCATTTTTCTTAAGCGATTTATTGGGTATATGCATGTTAATTAATATAATTATTTTAAATCCATATTCTAATGTTAACATTTTGCAGTGTCTATATATGACATTTATTTCTATTGAGATTATTTAATAGATCTTTCTTTTTAAGTGATCTAATAATGTATAATGTTTCTTATAGACACAACGGGCATGGATCTTTTAAAGTCTTGCATGTTTTAATTTCTTTTAGAATTTTCCACTTTAATGTGGGTGTTATTTTTTTTTCCTTTAGATACCAGTGATATTTTGATAGGGTTGTTCTGATTACTGGCCAAATTTCAAAGTGAATCTTTATTCTAATTAGTTAAAAAGAACACAATTCAATAGCAAACCGACTATTATTACAAGAGAATTCTAGAAATAGGTGCAGCTATGAACAAGCAGTTCGAGCAAGGGACTGGTTTACAGCATATTATTACTGAAACACCCATCTGGAAAAAATTGTATAACCGATGACTGAATGGAAATTCTTCAGAAATTAACGGAAGTTGTCAAGTGTATTCCCTGTTTTAATGAATGCAGGTTTAGCGCTCATACCCATCGCAATATCGACTCGGCCTTGTGAATGATAAATTGATTTCCACCCTACAACCACTTTCCCTCAGACGAAACATCGAAAGTCTCTCCCTATTCAATAGCTTTTTTCTGAGCAAATATTCTGAAAACTGCATTCCTAAGTTCAACTATTTCAGAGCATTAGAACTAGTGCACCAATCCAGGGGACGCAAGAACGAATCCTCAATATTTCCTTGGTAATCTATTGGTAAGTGGGAAGTTCCATAGCTTCTTCTCATGGAAGGGACGTTGCTTTTGTAGAAAAAAGTCCCGGGAGTATACTTCCTCGGTTACTACAATATTGAACCTCTTAAAGTTTACAGTCAACTATTATCTGTTCTGTATATGCTCACAGTATGCACGTAATTTTGCCACTTATGTCCACACACCATGTTATTCAATAGCACTTCATTTAGTTTAATGTCTATTTGTAAAAAGAAAATTTTATTCGAACAACTTCTTCTCAAGTACCTCTTCTTTGTGAAACAGGCTAGATCTCTACAAGATTAGCCACTTCAAGTCTAGCGTCAAACGTTATCTACTATCAACAACAACCGGCTACCTTCTACTTTCAATTGATATTCGTCCTAGTATAATTAGAAAAAGTAAGATTAAAACATTGACAGATTGGTGATTTTCTTACCGTAATATTTAAAAGAAAAAAAGCAGCAGAAGAAACTGTCCTGCTTAAAATTACCATCGTGATAGAGAAATAAAAAATAAGAAATAATTAACAAAATTAGGAAAATTTTACTAGCTCTAAGAATAGATGGATAATAAAGCTAGCCAGGCTAGGCTAGAAAAGTCATAGTTTGACCAACCAGTTAGACAGCTTTCACAACAAGGATGTATGAAATAAACGAATAATAAAACAAAAATCCCCATTACTAAGAAAATCGATAGGTGGTCCAAATAATCAGAAAGCTTTCTTAAACACGATATAAGGCCGAGAGCCAATGAGTAGCGAGCAGCATTCTCAAATTGGATATACCGACGTGTATTTAAAGAGATGGAAAATCAACTAAATTCATAGACGAAAAAGTTTGTTTATTCTCCGATACATCTTAACATACACAGTGACGAAATCCGATATTAGCAACACTAGATGACGCCCTAAGACGGGTAACCTACACAAGCCTACATTAAAACAACATACCTTCCTTCACCGCATGCATTTAGATACATCCATAGATACGTTTACATAAATAA